>VSMD01063070.1:0-131955 GCA_008750895.1 Mirza zaza | reverse complement strand
TAGACAGAGTCTCACTTTGTTGCCCAGGCTAGAGTGAGTGCCGTGGCGTCAGCCTAGCTCACAGCAACCTCAAACTCCTGGGCTCAAGCGATCCTCCTGCCTCAGCCTCCCAAGTAGCTGGGACTACAGGCATGCGCCACCATGCCTGGCTAACTTTTTCTATATATATTGGCCAATTAATTTATTTCTATTTATAGTAGAGATGGGGTGTCGCTCTTGCTCAGGCTGGTTTCGAACTCCTGACCTGGAGCAATCCGCCCGCCTCGGCCTCCCAGAGTGCTAGGATTACAGGCGTGAGCCACCACACCCAGCCTATACATCATTTTAAATGTATATCCTATATTCTAATTTACCCATTCTGATTTTATTAAATGTGTAGGTTTTTTCTAACTTTCATTATAATAAATACTTCTTTAGTGACTAAGCTCCATCTTCATTTTGTATTATTTTTTAAGGTAGATTCCTAGAAGTAGAATAATTGTGTGGTCCTATGTCTGCATATTTTCAGTTCTCTTGATGTTTTAAATTAATCATGCCAAATTCTTTACACAAAAGTTACAATACTAGTGGTATCTAAGAAAGCTTATTTCACTGTAACCTAATCAACATTAAGTAATCTCATTTAAAATATTAGGTTATTAAGTGTGAAATATCCAATTTCCTTAACTACTAAGTTTCACAGTTAATACCTGTACCATTTCACTTTGGCACTTCTTGTTTTACTTTTACTGTAAAGGTACGTCTTCATTCTTTCAAATGCATGTTTTGACTTGTGATTATCTTTCAGATTTTTTTTTTCTTGAGACAGAGTCTCACTCTGTTGCCTGGGCTAGAGTGAGCTGTGGAGTCAGCTCAGCTCACAGCAACCTCAGACTCCTGGGCTCAGGCGATCCTCCTACCTCAGCTTCCTGAGTAGCTGGTAGTACAGGCATGCGCCACCATGCCTGGCTAATTTTTTCTATATATTTTCTTTTATTTATTTATATTTTGAGACAGAGTCTCACTCTGTTGCCCAGGCTAGAATGGTGTAGCATCAGCCTACCTCACAGCAACCTCAAACTCTGGGGTAAAGCAATCCTTCTGCCTCAGCCTACAGGTAGCTGGGACTACAGGCATGCACCACCATGCCCGGCTAATGTATATTTTTTCTATGTATATTAGTTGGCCAATTAATTTCTTTCTATTTTTAGTAGAGACGGGGTCTCGCTCTTGCTCAGGCTGGTTTTGAACTCCTGACCTTGAGCGATCCGCCCGCCTCGGCCTCTCAGAGTGCTAGGATTACAGGCGTGAGCCACCGCAGCCGGCCTTATCTTTCAGATTTATTAGAACAATTTATTTATTTATTTTTTTGGAGACAAAGTCTCACTCTGTTGCCCGGCTAGAGTGCTGTGGCATCAGCCTAGCTCACAGCAACCTCACACTCCTTGGCTCAGGTGATCCTATTTGCCGCAGCCTCCTGAGTAGCTGGGACTACAGGCATGCGCCACCATGCCCGGCTAATTTTTTCTATGTATTTTAGTTGGCCAATTAATTTCTTTCTATTTTTAGTAGAGACACAGGGTCTTGCTCTTGCTCAGGGGTGGTTTCAAACTCCTCACCTTGAGCGATCCTCCCGCCTCGGCCTCCCAGAGTGCTAGGATTACAGGCATGAGCCACCACACCTGGCCTATTACAACAATTTTTGTATAACCATAGATAAGTCAAAAATTTGTATTATTTTCAAATATGAGTTCCATCATAAAGCCAATACAACACAGACAGCCCAAAATATCAACAAAGTATTGGGAAAGAATGTGGCTGATGAGCACACAGTACATAGATGGTTTAAAAAGTTTCATTCTTCTGACTCGAGGGGGGATGGGGGGCAAGGGAAATATATGTAACCTTAACTTTTGTATGCCTATAATATGCTGGGGGAAAAAAAATTAAAAAATGAAAATACTGGCCAGGCATGGTGGCTCACGCCTGTAATCCTAGCACCCTGGAAGGCCAAGGTGGGCAGATCGCTCAAGGTCAGGAGTTCAAAACCAGCCTGAACAAGAGCAAGACCCAGTCTCTACTAAAATAGAAAGAAATTAATTGGACAACTAAAAATATATGGAAATAATTAGCCGAGCATGGTGGTGCATGCCTGTAGTCCCAGCTACTTGGGAGGCTGAGGCAGGAGGCTAGCTTGAGCCCAGGAGTTTGAGGTTGCTGTGAGCTAGGCTGACGCCACGGCACTCTAGCCCAGGCAACAAAGAGAGACTCTGTCTAAATAAATAAATAAAATTAATTTTAAATAAATAAATATATATATATACACACACACTACCGTGATGTTCTTCCCTAATCATTTAAAAGATCTCCTTTTAGGCCAGGCGCGGTGGCTCAAGCCTGTAATCCTAGCTCTCTGGGAGGCCGAGGTGGGCGGATCATTTGAGCTCAAGAGTTTGAGACCAGCCTGAGCAAGAGCGAGACCCCATCTCTACTATAAATGGAAAGAAATTAATTGGCCAACTAATATATATAGAAAAAAATTAGCCAGGCATGGTGGCGCATGCCTGTAGTCCCAGTTGCTTGGGAGGCTGAGGCAGCAGGATTGCTTGAGCCCAGGAGTTTGAAGTTGCTGTGAGCTAGGCTGACGCCATGGCACTCACTCTAGCCTGGGCAATAAAGTGAGACTCTGTCTCAAAAAATAAATAAATAAATAAATAAAAGATCTCCTTTTAGATTAAACATCTTGATTTATCTTTTGTTTAGCACTCTATATATAAAAACCTGCTGGATGCATTATAAATAAAACTTTATCAATAGAAAAAAAATTAAAGGTTCCATTCTGTTAATTTTAATCTTAAAAATGAGCCACGTGGATCTACCTGAGACCAAGGTGCATAATGATAAACTAAAAACTGTAGTAGAAGTAAATTCATTTCAACCTATGCATAAACTAACAGCAAAGTTTGAAGTTATTATTTCAACAATATTAGACCATTTAAAACAAATCAACAAGGTAAAGAAGCTGGATAGATGGGTACTACATAAATTATATATCAAAAAATACTCATCTTGAAGCTTGCCTTTGTTTGCTATCATAAAGGCAAACCACTTCTACACCATATTGTTATGTGTGATAAAAAAATAGGTTCTTTTTGACAAAAGCATTTGACACAATGACTCGATAAAGATGAAGTGCTGAAATAGTCCCAAACTGAATATTTATCAAAAAAAGCTAATGGGACCCCCCAAAAAATGCAGAGTAAAGGTGACTTCCTGGCTCCCTGCTCCCAGAGAAAGAGGTGAAGAACTCCATCTGCTACACACGAGTGTATCATTCCCCTGCAAGAATGGCAACGTGAAACTGCAGAGAAACAGCATGGGACACACAACATGGGGATAAAAGGTGAATGTGAAATAGGATCACAAAGTCTGGAGAATGCGAGAGAAACAATAGAGAATAGAGCATGAGCATGGTAAGACTGTGCCCGCCTGGCCAGCAAGTGTAGTGGGATCTGACCCACAGGAGAGAATCCTGCTTCCCCATTAACCTCCACACCCACTCAGACAGGAACTTGCCTGAAGTCAGTGCAAAATCGTGCCAGGAGCCGTTGGTCTCTGTGGAGAGGAGATAATAGAAGCATCTCGAACTCCCCAGAGCTCTGTGCTAGGATTGCACTGGACGGGGGAAGGACTGGTCTGACCTACCACTCGAGGGAGTTAGGAGACAGGTACCTCGCCTCTGGCAGTCAGTGGGACCAGAACAGAGGTGAACACTAAAAAGGGGGCTCTATCCTGGAAACCACTACGGGTGATTAGGCCAGCTCAGGGTAAGTCATAAAGAGCAAAACCACCTGCTGGACAGGTGCGAGATTGTGGGAGAGCAACAAAAAAGTTCTCCTTTTAGATTAAACATCTTGATTTATCTTTATGACTTACACAATGGGGCGTTGTGATGACTCAGCTCCCCAATCCAGAATCTACCAACTCCTGAACAATTGCCCCCAGTGCTAGCGCCCTGCAGGCAAGCAGCCACAATTTTTGGGATCCACAGCCCAGACGCTGTGGTGCACTACAGTGTTAGGCAGCACCTTTACCCTAGCCCAGGAACTCTCATGACAAGCTCCATCCTTCCACAACCTATTGCCAACTAGCTCAGCTGGTTTTGATGGGTGAATTTTAAATACTTACCCAGTCATGGGAGGCTAACGCCTACGGGATTTACAGGCGCTGGGGCTCTGGGCAGACTAGGGTACCACCCCTTCCCCTAACGCAGCCATTTTTTTAGCCAAGAGTGGTGGGCTCCACCCCTGGAGTCAGGGAGAGGAAAGAAAAGCCACTTACCCTGTGCAACTGGTATGAATCTGCAGGACCTTGGCACTGATCAATATTTGACAGACCAGTGACTCTGCTTGTTAGACCAGCTTAGGTAATCCAGTAGGATCATAACTCTGGGGCCTGATCTCCACGTTTGGTCAGCTGCCAATAGTGGGGTTTGCGGTGAGGGAAGGAAAATCCTGGCCAGAGGCCACAGCAGGTGCACCAAGTAACCCCTCCCATCAGGAGTAGCCTCCCAAGTGTGGTAGAAGAACCCTGAACAACATATTAGCTGCTCCCCATAGCAGCATATCAAGTAACCATAGACACACACACATCCAGGCTGGTAGGCAGCAGCTGTGATCTGCCTTGCTCCTGAACACCACCTACTGGCTTAGAGACTAAACAGGGCGTGTCATTATCCAAACAAAAACTGAAAGATAGAAAGCAGCAGCTAATCCAGATGGGAAGGAATCAGCAAAAGAAACCTGGAAGTATGACGAATCAAACAGAAAACACACTTCCAAAGGGGAATGCCAGCTCTCTAGCAATGGACATCAACCAAATTCAGAAAACTAAAATGACAGAATTTCAAACATCAACTATAAGAAAACTCAGTGATATGCAAGAATAAATGGATAACCAACACAAACCACAAAAAAAATCCAGGAGTTGGAAGAAAAATTCACTAAAGAAATTGAAATATTAAAGAAAAATCAAAGTGAATTCCTGGAAATGAATTTATTCAGGCAATTACAAAACACAGTAGAAAGCCTTAAGAACAGGGTAGATCAAACAGAAGAAAGAATCTCAGGGATTGAAGATAACACCTTCCAATTAAATAAGTCAGTCACAGAGACAGAGCAGGGAAATAAGAGAAAAGAGCAAAGCCTACAAGAAATGTGGGATTATGTCATGAATCCTAACATGAGAATCATAGATATCCGTGAGGGTGAAGAAGGAAATATGCAAGGTTTGGATAAGCTAATTGAAGATATAATAGAGGAAAATTTCCCACGCCTTGTCAAAAATCTTGATATTCAGGTACAAGAAGCTTAAAGGACTCCTGGGAGAGTCAATGCACACAGGAAGACACCATGACACACAGTAATCAGACCAAAATAACCACCAAAGAGGCCCAGGCCCCCCTACGAGCCTTAAGGTGAAAGAAGCAGGCAGCCTATAAAGGAAAACCCTTCCGAATAACAGCAGACTTCTCAACTGAAACCTTACAAGTGAGAAGAGACTGAGGCCCAATTCTCTCTCTTCTCAAACAGAATAATGCCCAGCCTAGAATCTTGTACACTGCAAAACTAAGTTTTGTATACGAAGGAGAAATAAAGACATTCTCAGATAAGCAAAGACTGAGGGAATTCACCAAGACAAGACTTGCCCTCCTGGAAGTACTTAAAACAGTGTTACACACAGATCAGCACAATAAACAAGAATGTAAAATAACCCAAAAGCTAAAGGTCAAAGGCCAGATACCACAGTGGCTCAAGAGAGTTGTTGCTGTGACTACCTTTGGGGTCTTCTTCATAAATTCTTTGCCTAGGCCAATGTTTATAACAGTTTTTCCCACATTTTCTTCTAGAATTCTTTATTTTTTTATTTTTTATTTTTTTTCAGACAGAGTCTCGCTTTGTTGCCCAAGCTAGAGTGAGTGGCGTGGCATCAGCCTAGCTCACAGCAACCTCCAACTCCTGGGCTCAAGCAATCCTATTGCCTCATCCTCCTGAGTAGCTGGGACTACAGGCATGTGCTACCATGCCCAGCTAATTTTTTCTATATATATATATTAGTTGGCCAATTAATTTCTTTCTATTTATAGTAGAGACGGGGTCTTACTCTTACTCAGGCTGCTTTCGAACTCCTAACCTGGAGCAATCCACCCGCCTCGGCCTCCCAGAGTGCTAGGATTACAGGCGTGAGCCACCGCACGCAGCCTCTTCTAGAATTCTTATACTTTCATGCCTTAGGTTCAAGTCTGTTATCCACTGTAAGTTGATTTTTGACATCTACCCAAAACAAGAAAAGACATTCTATAAAAAAGACATCTTCACTAGAATATTTATAGTAGCATAATTCACAATTACAAAGATATGGAAACAACCTAAGTGCCCATCAATACATGAGTGGACTTATGAAATGTGGTATATGTATACCATGGAGTTCTACTCAGCTACAAAAAACGATGGTGGTCTAGCACCTCTTGTATTATCCTGGATAGAGCTGGAACCCATTCTACTAAGTGAAGTATCCCAGAATGGAAAAACAAGCACCGCATGTACTCATCAGCAAATTGATTTTAACTGATCAACACTTAAGTGCACATATAGTAATAACATTCACCAGGTGTCAGGCAGATGGGAGTGCGGAGGAGGGGATGGGTATATACACAGCTAATGAATGTGGCATGCACCTTCTGGAGGATGGACATGCTTGAAGCTCTGACTCGGGTGGGACAAGGGCAACATAAATAACATTTCTACCCCCATTAGTATCCTGAAGTAAAAAAGAAAAGAAAAGAAAAAGCTAATGGTATATGTTTGGTGGTGCAGTGCTGGTGTTATCCACTACAGCTTCATGAAACCTGGTTGATCAATTATAGCTGATGTTTACTGCAGCTAATTGTATGAAATCATGAAAATTGTTGAAATTAAGCAACTGAGATTGGTCAATAGAGACAGGCCAATCCTCGTGCAAGACCACATATTGCAAAAAACAACAGTACCCAAACTATAGAGGCTGGACTTGGAAACTGTCACCAACTGTATTCACCAGACCTTGCACCAACTGATTACCACTTCTTCCAGGCTTTGGATCACTTCTTGCAAGGAAAAATATTTAATTCTCAATTAAATATTTGTGGAAAACACATAAATAGCTGTGGAAAACACTTTTCATGATTTCATCACCACTAGCTCTCCAGGCTTCTTTGCTGCTGGCATAAGCAAGCTACCTTTAAGATGACAAAACTGTATCAATAGTTTAGATGCATATATTGATTAATTGCACTGGTTCTTGATTAAGATATAATAAACTGGGCCGGGCACGGTGGCTCACCCCTGTAATCCTAGCACTCTGGGAAGCCGAGGCGGGTGGATCGCTTGAGTTCAGGAGTTCGAGACCAGCCTGAGCAAGAGCGAGACCCCGTCTCTACCAAAAATAGAAAGAAATTAATTGGACAACTAAAAATATATAGAAAAGGCTGGGCGCGGTGGCTCACGCCTGTAATCCTAGCACTCTGGGAGGCCGAGGCAGGCGGATTGCTCAAGGTCAGGAGTTCAAAACCAGCCTGAGCAAGAGCGAGACCCCATCTCTACTAAAAATAGAAAGAAATTAATTGGCCAACTAATATATATAGAAAAAATTAGGCATGGTGGTGCATGCCTGTAGTCCCCAGCCACTTGGGAGGCTGAGGCAGGAGGATCACTTGAGCCCAGGAGTCTGAGGTTGCTGTGAGCTAGGCTGACGCCACGGCACTCTAGCCTGGGCAACAGAGTGAGACTCTGCTTCAAAAAAAAAAAAAAAAAAAGATATAATAAACTAAAGTTTTGATTTGAAATCAAACATTTAATACTTAATGTCCATATATACACACATACATATATGTATTTGCTAATCAAATAAGGGAGAAATGTTATATTATTTTGTACTTCTTTTTATTATAAGGTTGAATACTTTCCTAAATGTTTATTAGTTACTTGTGTTTATGTTTTCCCTTCTGTAAATTATCTTTTTTCTCTTTTGTCATTTATCTTACAGTCTTAGTTCTTTTCTTATTGGTTTGCAAGGCCTTTTTATAAGTCAGGCTTTTCCTTTTATGGTTAAAAATTTCAATGTCAGCCAGGTGTGGTGACTCACACCTGTAATCCTAGCACTCTGGGAGATCGAGGCTGGAGGATCACTTGAACTCAGGAGTTTGAGACCTGCTGAGCAAGAGCAAGACCCCATCCCTACTAAAAATAGAAAAAATTAGCTGGGTGTGGTAGCATGCACCTGTAGTCCCAGCTACTTGGGAGGCTGAGGCAGGAGGGTTGCTTGAGCCCAGGAGTTTGATGTTGCTGTGAGCCACTCTAGCCCGGGCAACAGAGCAAATCTCTGTCTCAGAAAACTAAAAGATAAAAACAATTTCAGTGTCATCAAAGTTAACCCACCTAAATAAGGTCTAATGTTTACTTTATCTTCTAGAAAAAAAGATGAAGACCCTGGATTTCAATTTTGAGAAATACTTATTTTGCTGAATTAAAATGAATCTTTATGTATTAGAATAAAACAACTAGTATATCCATTTTATTTATCCAATCAATATACATCCTTCTACTGCCTGACTTTTAAAAATTGCCCATTTATTTATTCATTATTGGGAAAAGGCCATCTAAGTGCACTGCTGGCGTGAATTTAAATTGTAAAACATTTTGGTGACATATATTAAAACAGTCACAATTTGATCTACTTCTAAGTGTCTAACCTAATGAAATGATCGCAAATAATAATAAACATTTCTATAGCATGTACCAGGAATTGCTCTAAGCACTTTTCAATTTGTGGGGAAAAAAACAGTATCCAAACATATACACAGTGATGCTGTACATACATATATGTGTACATTTTCTTAGGGAAAAATTGACTAACTTTTCTGCACATTTTTCTAACAGTTACAATTTAGCCCCTAATCATATTGTCAGGAAATTAGAAAAGGAAAAAGAATTGTTTCCTAACTATAACAAAACTAAAAGTGATTTTTATTCTTATTTATTTTTTTATTTTTTGAGACAGGGTCTCACTCTGTTGCCCTGGCTAGAGTGCCGTGGCATCAGCCTAGCTCACAGCAACCTCAATCTCCTGGGCTCAAGCGACCCTCCTGCCTCAGCCTCCTGAGTAGCTGGGACTATAGGTGCTCACCACCGTGCCCAGCTATTTTTTTCTATATGTATATATTTTTAGTTGGCCAATTAATTTCTTTCTATTTTTAGTAGAGACGGGGTCTCGCTCTCGCTCAGGCTAGTTTTGAACCCCTAAGTCTGTTTCTTTAGAGCTCCCATTGCTGTAGTACACATGTTTTCTCATATCTCCATCTCTGTTTTTTTATGTTTTTTTGTTTATTTGTTAGTTTGTTTTGTTTTTTGTTTGTTTGTTTGAGACAGAGTCTCGCTTTGTTGCCCAGGCTAGAGTGAGTGCCGTGGCGTCAGCCTAGCTCACAGCAACCTCAAACTCCTGGGCTCAAGCNGCCACCATGCCCAGCTAATTTTTTCTATATATATTAGTTGGCCAATTAATTTCTTTCTATTTATAGTAGAGACGGGGTCTCGCTCTTGCTCAGGCTGGTTTCAATCTCCTGACCTCGAGCAATCCGCCCGCCTCTGCCTCCCAGAGTGCCAGGATTACAGGCGTTAGCCACCGCGCCCAGCCATTTGTTAGTTTGTTTTGAAATGTGTCTCACCCTCTCTCCCAGGTTGGAGTGCAGTGGCACATTCACAACTCACTACAGCCTTGAACTCCTGGGCTCAAGCAGTCCTCCTACCTGAGCTTCCCAATTAGGTGGGACCACAGGTGCCTGCCACCACGCCTCCCTAAATTTTTTTGGAGAGAAAGTCTCTTTGTAGTCCCAGGTAGAGTGCAGTGGTGTCAGCCTAGCTCACAGCAACCTCATACTCCTGGGCTCAAGCATCCCCCTGCCTCAGCCTCTAGAGTAGTTGGGACTATAGCCAAGAGTCAACATGCCTGGCTAATTTTTTTCTTCTTTTCTTTTCTTTCTTTCTTTCCTTTCTTTCCCTTCTTTCCTTTCTTTCTTTCTGAGACAGGGTCTCACTGTATTGTCCAGGCTGGTATTAAACTTCTGGGCTCAAGCAATCATTCCCCCTCAGCCTCCCAAAGTGCTGCGACTACAGGTGTGATACCACACCCAGCCTGTTTTTTTTTTTTTCCATTTCTAAGAAAATCACTCAAGTCAGTATCTTCAGGTGTTTCCTCTTGGGGCTGGTTGGGTTTTCCAGAGACTTCCATTCTCCTACATGAATGATAAAGACTGGGACTCCAGGGTTTTGGAAGATAAGTGTGGGGAGATAGCAAGGGTCTCTGCATTCATCATACTTGTGTGCCTTTAGTGTCCCTGTTTGCTCTGGTATCTTTGCCTCCAGCTATGCTTGGTATTCCAGTCTGGAGACCCTCTGTTTTAGCCTTCGCAAAGTTAAGCTACAGTCTGCAGGGTTGGGGAAGAAGACCCATGGGTCTGAAAATTTCTTAAACAGCTTTTAAGCCATCCTATTTTGTTTATCTTATACCCTTTTACCCTCACTTTAGAGAAACCTGGTGCTACCACTCGCAGAACTTACTGAAGATTTAATTTTGTTTCTATTTTTGGTAGAAACAGTGTTTCGCTCTTGCTCAGGCTGGTCTCAAACTCCTGAGCTCAAGTGATCCTCCCTCTTTGGCCTCCCAGAGAGCTAGGATTACAGGCATGAGCCTCTGTGCCTGGCCCCTTTTCACTCTTTGGAAGTGTACACTAAGATTTATGCCCTTGGTTATTTATTATACCAAACATACTCATTTTACTCTCCTTTTGTTTTTCTGCAGTAATGTGTGTGGCTGGTATTGGGCTTGTTGTATTATTCTTCAGTTGGATGCTCTCTATATTCAGATCTAAATATCATGGATATCCATACAGGTATGATTCTTATTTATTTTATTTATCTTTTAGGAGACAGAGTCTCAGTCCGTTGCCCTGGCTAGAGTGCTGTGGCATCAGCCTAGCTCACAGCAACATCAAACTCCTGGGCTCATGCGATCCTCCTGCCTCAGCCTCCCAGGTAGCTGGGACTACATGCATGCACCACCATGCCCAGCTGATTTTTTCTGTATATTTTTAGCTGTCCAGATAATTTCTTTCTATTTTTAGTAGAGACAGGGTCTCGCTCTTGCTCAGGCTGGTCTCAAACTCCTGAGCTCAAATGATCCACCTGCCTTGGCCTCCCAGAGAACTAGGATTACAGGCATGAGCCACAGCACCTGGCCTGATTCTTATTTTTGATTTAAATAGTGATTACCTATACTTGTGATGCTTAGAGTTGATGTTGCTTTATAATATTTTCCGTTTTTTTTGCCTTGCTTTAAAACTATTCTCGCTTTTAAGGGAAAGAGATAGGCTTTAATTTAGATATGTTACATATAAAAATTAATTTAAGACAATTATGGTATAATGGATAATATTAGTGTGTGATTTCTCAGGAACATCTTTCAGGGTTATTCTGACATCACATAATTTAATCTATAAATCTATAATAACACATAAATGATAGAATATTTTATACCATGTCTGTTCACACAGTTCCTTGTCTGTATGCTATACTTAAACAGAACATTTGATTAGAATCCCATTTGTAGACAGTATAAGGAGTGTTTAAGAAGGTCTTTTTTTTTTTTTTTTTTTTGAGACAGAGTCTCACTTTATTGCCCAGGCTAGAGTGAGTACCGTGGCGTCAGCCTAGCTCACAGCAACCTCAAACTCCTGGGCTCAAGCAATCCTGCTGCCTCAGCCTCCCAAGTAGCTGGGACTACAGGCATGCGCCACCATGCTCGGCCAATTTTTTCTATATATATTAGTTGGCCAATTAATTTCTTTCTATTTATAGTAGAGATGGGGTCTCGCTCTTGCTCAGGCTGGTCTCGAACTCCTGATCTCAAACGATCCGCCCACCTCGGCCTCCCAGAGAGCTAGGATTACAGGCTTGAGCCACCGCGCCCGGCCTAAGAAGGTCTTAAACAGCTTGAAATGCTCATAGAGATCCCTAAGGCTCGGGAAGGAGATTGTTCTCTTCATTATAGGTTCTTGATTTTATTCTGTTACTAGCCAAGAGAAATATACCTACATAATGGGGAATGTTCTAAGTTAGTTTTATAATCTGAGTGTCAGTTAATATAATTCCTTTTTGTTTTGTTTTGATTTTGAGAGAGAGTCTTGCTCTGTTGCCCCAGAGTGCCATGGCTCACTGCAACCTCCAACTCCTGGGCTGAAGCGATCCTCCTGCCTCAGCCTACTGAGTAGCTGGGACTATAGGCCCACACCATCACACCCAGCTGATTTTTCTATTTTTGGTAGAGACAGGGTCTTGCTCTTGCTCAGGCTGGTCTCTTTCTCCTGACCTCAAGTGGTCCTTCCACCTCAGCCTCCCAGAGTGCTAGGATTACAGGCGTGAGCCATCGTACCTGGCCTAATTGCTAGTTTTAATACAACATTGTCCTGTCATATAAAAGATTACGAACACTAAAGGTAAAGTGTATCGACTGATATTTTTGAGATGCGAATTCATTCTTCATATTGTTTTGGTTTTTTTTTTGAGACAGAGTCTCACTTTGTTGCCCAGGCTAGAGTGAGTGCCGTGGCATCAGCCTAGCTCACAGCAACTTCAAACTCCTGGGCTCAAGCAATCCTACTGCCTCAGCCTCCCAAGTAGCTGGGACTACAGGCATGCACCACCATGCCCGGCTAATTTTTTGTATATCTATTTTTAGTTTGTCAATTAATTTCTTTCTATTTTTTTTTTTTTTTTTTGAGACAGAGTCTCGCTTTATTGCCCAGGCTAGAGTAAGTGCTGTGGCATCAGCCTAGCTCACAGCAACCTCAAACTCCTGGGCTCAAGCAATCCTGCTGCCTCAGCCTCCCAAGTTCTTTCTATTTTTAGTAGAGATGGGGTCTCACTCAGGCTGGTTTCGAACTCCCGACCTCGAGCAATCCACCGGCCTGCTCCTCCCAGAGTGCTAGGATTACCGGTGTGAGCCACCATGCCCGGCCTTTCATATTGTTTTTAACACAAGATTTTAGTAGATAATTTTGAATAGCTTCCTACTTGATTCATTATATTGTGGAATTGCTAGAGGCTTTATTTTAGAGACAGGGTCTCACTCTGTCACCCAGGCTGGAGTACAGTGGCACAATCATAGCTCACTGAAGACTGGAGGCCTTTTGATCAACAAACAATGTAAATTAATCTTTTGCATTTTGTTCTTGTGAACTTAATTTTAGAAAAAAAATCCTCCTAGAACCTTGATTCTTGCCTTAAAATCTTCCAACTTTATACGTACTTTTATTCTTCTGTGTATGTGAGTTTTAAAATAATTTCTCTTCTACAGAGTACTAACTGGTGTGCAAGGGTAAATTTGCTGGGACTTCTGTTCATTATTTGATCACCAGAGTTGATTGATTTATTAGTGTCTCTATTCAGGAGATACTTTAACTTGAGGTTGTATCTATTTCTTTTTGTCATAAGACTACCTGGTCTCTCAGTGTTTCTCACTTTTTATTATTGATCCTCAAAGATTATCATACATGTACCAAAATGCTTTTTGATCTATTAAAATCAAGATACTACATATTTATTAGAAGTAAAGCCTACTTTTATTTCAGAGACTAATAGATTACTATATGTTTTTGTTTCAGCTTTCTGATGAGTTAAAAAGGATCCCAGAGATACGTAGACACTGGAGTAGTGGAAATTGAAAAATGGAAAATGTGTGTGTGTTTGAAAAGAAGAATGCAACTTCTGTATTTTATATTACCTCTTTTTTTCAAGTGGTTTAAATAGTTAATCATTTAACCAAAGAAGATGCCTAGTGCCTTAACAAGCAATTTCCTGTCAAAATCATGAAGTATTTGGGAATTATTCTTTTTAACTTTCTCTTTCTAATGAATTTTATGGAACATTTAATTTAGTAGAAATAAGTACATTATAAAAATTTTAAAACTACTACTTTGTTTTAATTAGAACAAATGTCAAAACTGCTTTAGTTAACTTTGGTCATCTGATTTTATATTGTCTTATTCAAAGATGGGAAAAGAAAGTCCTGACCAGGTGTTCCCATATATGCTTATTATAGATAACTATATCAGGAATCCATTCTTAGCTTTTCCATCTTTGCATGGATGTGTATGCTTTACACATCTTTCATTTTGGATAGAGAAATTATATGTGCCATGTGGTCTTCTGAAAACAGAACACCATTCTTCAGAGCACACATCTAGCTTTTTTCAAAAAGTCCTCCTCCTCCCCTCTGCATTTTTCCTACTGAAATACAGTGCTATCTGTGCTTCTTGATAGCTGCAGACATTAAAAAGTATTCCTAAATACAGGATTATGATTTCTGCATGAGTGTGGTGGTTAACTACTTTGCATCTGAAAAGATTTCAGATTCATTTTATCTCCTTAGTTTTATTTAAGGTAGCCCATCTCTAATAAAAAATACAGCTTAGTGCTAAAATAAGTGTAACTTATAAATGGTCTAAAATGTTTCTGCAAATTAAAGAGTGTCACTTATTTCATTTGTACCTAAAAGAAAAATAGGCTCAGTTGTGTTTAGGAAAAGGACTCCCATAGAGTGGGAAAAGAAAATCATGAAATATTAAGTTGTTGCTTGTATATAGAAATTAAGTGTTTCTTGAAAGGTGTTCTGTTTTTGCTATTATTTTAGCCTCTATTCTCTTCCTTCAAGTGAGGAAACAAAGTAAAAATTTGAAGTTTTGTTTGAATTTTGTCTTTTTTTTTTCTGTCAGTAGAAGTAACCGTATGTCTTAACCAAATTTCTGTGAAGAATATTTTCATGGTTATCATTACATCTAACTATAACCTTCCCCATAGCTATGAAGGGTAACCTAAAATGCCACTATTATGGAAGTATGAGAATTGTAATTCTGAAAAAGTAATTTTAAAGAAATCTTAGAAGTATTACACTAAAAAGAAACTGTGACTGCCTCCTGTTACTTACCAACTAATAATCTCCCATGTGGTATAACTATCTTATATAATAGAGGTTTACAGAAGGAGATGGATATAATTGCCTCAGAATAAATGTTTTATGTTGGTTTTTGTTTTTATCTTTTGTTAGTAGATGTGGTGGGCGGGGGAATATACTTGGCCTTTTCCTCTTTAATGGACCCACATTTTGGTAATTATTCCCCTGTAAATTGTATGATTCAAGATTCCTTATCTGCTGTTCTGTATTTATCTCAGGCTAAACAAATTTATGCTGTGATTCTTATGAGACTTATATGAAGATGCCCTGTTTTGTACAAACATTGACTAGGGGACTACTAACTGCTATGTAGTCTGTACAGCTCCAGATAGTTTGCCATGAGCATTGATAAAATGACAGTTTCTTGTGTTTGTCTCCCTTTAAGAGCATATTCTTCTATAAGGAGAAAGATTCTAGATAAAGTATGTTGAAAGCAGATTTATTACACTTACATAGTGTTACTTTTGTAGAAATTTTGAAATTAGCTTTCATCTAAAGTGCCTTAAGTAGACTCTAATTTACTTTTTCTATGATAGCAATGGTTTAAATATCATTTGTTAATGCCTTTTTAAAGATACTGTTCAAAATGACAGATTATAGTGGCAAAGATAACCAAATGTCTGGCTGTTTGCTT
The DNA here is from genome assembly GCA_008750895.1 of Mirza zaza. Classification (NCBI taxonomy): domain Eukaryota; kingdom Metazoa; phylum Chordata; class Mammalia; order Primates; family Cheirogaleidae; genus Mirza; species Mirza zaza. The sequence continues at coordinate 116,240 of VSMD01063070.1, read as the reverse complement.
TGTGACCATATCAATAAACTTTTACAATCTAAATTCTCAGTTTTTGATTACTATCTGAAGAGGGGCGAAATTAAAACACTAAACTAGGTGGGGCACAGTAACTCATGCCTATAATCCCAGCTTTTTGGGAGGCTGAAATGGGAGAATGGCTTGAGCCCAGGAGTTAGAGGTACAGTGAGCTGTGATCACACCACCGCACTCCAGCCTGACAGAGTTATACCCTGTCGAAAGGAAAGGGAAGGGAAGGGAAGGGAGAAGGGAGAAGGGGAAGGGGAAGGAGAAGGAAAGGAAAGGGGAAAGGAAAGAGGAAAGGAGAGGAGAGGAAAGGAGAGAAGAGGAGAGGAAAGGAGAGGAGAGGAGAGGAAAGGAAAGGAAAAGGGAAAGGAAAGGGAAGGAAAGGAAAGGAAGCACCACTGAACTAGGATATTCCATTTTTAAATTATATTTGGCCGGGTGTGGTGGCTCACGCCTGTAATCCTAGATGGGCGGATTGCTCAAGGTCAGGAGTTCAAAACCAGCCTGAGCAAGAGCGAGACCCCGTCTCTACTATAAATAGAAAGAAATTAATTGGACAACTAACATATATAGAAAAAATGAGCCAGGCATGGTGGCGCATGCCCGTACTCCCAGCTACTCAGGAGGCTGAGGCAGGAGGATCGCTTGAGCCCAGGAGTTTGAGGTTGCTGTGAGCTAGGCTGATGCCACGGCACTCACTCTAACCTGAGCAACAAAGTGAGACTCTGTCTCAAAAAAAAAAAAAAATTATAATTAAATTTCTTATTGCCCTAATGGCAATTTAATAGACAGTTTCTTTTAAGTATTGCTGGATTGAGATATATTCTTCCAGGAATCCATACATGGTCCTTCAATAATGTTGTCACCCACTAGGTTAGTCAAAATAGCCAAGATGAGTAGATAAATGGCTGTTTTCAGTGATTACCTTTTGTCCCAGACAGTGAACACTCCTTGACTAGGTAATTTCCTCTTGGTAATAAAAATTGGAAACAGTTACCCCAGCAGATTAGCAAGTTATATGACACTAGAAAACAGCACATTTACAAATATGGAGTAGAAACACGGAATAGGAAGTAAAGAGATCTGGCTTTTCGTCCTTGGTTCTGTTTCTGTCTAGCTGTGTGACCACAGCCAGATCACTTGAACCTCTTTGGACCTATTTCTTTATCCTGAAGAGAATGTATTAGACCAGCGGTAGGAAACCTGCAGCCTTAAGGCTACATGTGGCCTTGTAGTTCCTTAAGTGTGGCTTTTTGACTGAATCCAAATTTTTACAGAACAAATTTTTATTAAGACATTTTTATTTTGTCTTTTATATTTTTATTTTATTTTTAACATGGATGTATTTAAAAATACCAAATAATAAAATAAATTTCATCAAAATAATCCTCCCAGATTGACTGGCACAATAGAACATTAGTAAGCCATAAGAGCTAAATTGACAGCTGCTACACTCATGATTTAGTTCTTCCTTCTGCCTGACTGGTTCCAATACAGCACAAGGCTGGTTGTCAAGAGTTTATGAGGGTCAAGTACGCCAGTCTGTTATCAGCTTTTGACAACAGTGAACTGCGTTTCCATTTGAAGTGAAATTTGTGAATAGTTGCACAGCTCAACAGTATTTTTAATTCTGTCAGCTTAACAGCCCATCATGTCAAATAAGACCAAGAGAATGCTGAAGGAAGAAAACATTTTTAATGAGGATTAATTGCAATATTATCTTGTTTTTGCCCAAAGATAAGATGACTTGCCTGTTTTGTGATGTTGCAATATCAACATTAAAGAAATTCAATGCGCATCAGAATTATAACACTCATTACAACCACAAATATTTTTAATTAGAGGGAGAGGAGCGAAAGGTTGTATTGCAGAAATTAAAAGATGAAAAGCAAAAAAAAAGAATTCTTTCAAGCAGCAATAAAACCTAGAAATAATGCCACTGAGGCAACTTATAAAGTAGCTTATATACTTGGAGAAAAAGGGAAGCCATTCAGTGATGTAGAAATTGTGAACGAATGCATTGTCACAGTTGTAGGATGCTCAGACCCTGATAACATTTCAAAGTACAAGCAACTGCCTCTTTCATAACTGATCGGCAACATGAATTAGCCTTCAACTTAACAAAACAATTTCACGCAATACTCCAAAAGGAAAATATATACTATGCAATGGCTTTGGATGAATCGACTGATACTACTGACTCGGTACAGGTTTTATACTTCATTTGTGTCATAACAAGATGCTCTTTGCTACGAAGCCTTACTTACTTTGGGCATTCTTGTGAATGAAACGAAATAGATATTTTCAATAACTTTCAAGATAAATGTCATGAAGTTGGATTGAATTTGATAAATTTAGTGAGTGTATGTACAGACTGTAATTTCCATGACAGGAAAACATGAAGGGTTTATTGCACAGACTTTAAAAAAAAGTATTAACAGATCCAGATGTTCTCGTTTCTTTTCATTGTATTTTGCATCAGCAAAATCTCTGTACTAAAGCTACTATTTTTTTTTTTTTTGAGACAGAGTCTCACTTTATTGCCCAGGCTAGAGTGAGTGCCATGGCGTCAGCCTAGCTCACAGCAACCTCAAACTCCTGGGCTCAAGCGATCCTGCTGCCTCAGCCTCCCAAGTAGCTGGGACTACAGGCATGCGCCACCATGCCCGGCTCATTTTTTCTATATATATTAGTTGGCCAATTAATTTCTTTCTATTTATAGCAGAGATGGGGTCTCGCTCTTGCTCAGGCTGGTCTCGAACTCCTGAGCTCAAAGGATCCGCCCACCTCGGCCTCCCAGAGAGCTAGGATTACAGGCTTGAGCCACGGCGTCAGGCCCTAAAGCTACTATTTTAAGTGACACTTTGCAACAAGTTATAAATATTGTTAACTATATTCATGCAAATGCAAAATGGCATCCACGATCAGTTTTGTAGCATGCTGAAGTTGAGATGAGGTATTCAGTGTGGAATTGCTGCATCATTCTAAAGTGTGTTGGCTATTGCAGGGAAATTTTGTTAGGCAAAATTTTGTCTCTGCAAGAACAGTTAAATTTTATGAAGAATAGAATCAGCAGTGTGAATTATTGAAAGGATGAATTAGTGAGTAATTAGTGAATTATTGAAAGATTTCTATAGGAATGCAACATTTCTGTGTCATATCATGTCAAACCAAAACAGCTTGAAAGTTTATTTGCAAGGTAAAACTGAGTCTATATATATATATATATGGCAAAAGAATCTTTTTTCAAAACATTTCTTCAAAGGGAAATTTCAGATGAACATTTTCCCCAGTTAGCTTAGGTCATTGATGAGCAGGATGACATATGCGAATCATTTGAAGAATACTCAACTATTGTAGACCTGTTCATTGGAAAATACTATGAAAGTTCCACTGACTTTGAGAACCATGCCATCACACTCAAATTAGCATTTCAGCCTCACCTAATTGATATCACCAAGGCACCTAAAGAACTACAGAAGAAATTAATTGAACTCTCAGTAGATGACATTTTAAAGTCATTGTTTGATGCTAAGAAAGATCCAGTTGAAATAAGGAAAAATCCAGAATACCCACACCTTTGGCAACATGCCCAAAAAAAGGCTTTCTTGCTTTTCAATCACTTATTGCTGTGAATCTACATTCTCCTACCTAACCCAAATCAAGACACCCTTAAGGTCACAAATGACTGATACCCATCTAGAGCAGGAGTCCCCAACCTTTTTGGCACCAGGGACTGGTTTTATGGAAGACAATATTCCCACAGACCAGCAGGCTAGGGGGGCTAGGCAGAACTCAGGTGGTGATGCAATGGGAAGATGAAGCTTTGCTAGCTCATCTCCTGCTGTAGGGCCCAGTATCCAAGTTTCATGGAAGACAATTTTTCCATTGGGTAGGGGGGCAGCCAAGGGGGTTGTGGAGCTCAGGTGATGTGCAGCCCAGTTCCTAACAGGCCATGGACTGGTGCCCAGGGGTTGGGGACTGCAGTTCTAGAGAATCTACTGAAATTGAAGACCTCCATGCTGTAACCAAATATTCAAATGTTTTCCAACAAAAAGCAGACGCAACAAAGTCACTAAAAGGTTAGTTAACTTTAAAATTAACAAAGAGGGCCGGGAGTGGTGGCTCACGCCTGTAATCCTAGCACTCTGGGAGGCCGAGGCAGGAGGATCACTCAAGGTCAGGAATTTGAAACCAGCCTGAGCAAGAGCAAGACGCCGTCTCTACTATAAATAGAAAGAAATTAATTGGCCAACTAATATATATAGAGAAAATTAGCCAGGCATGGTGGCACATGCCTGTAGTCCCAGCTACTCAGGAGGCTGAGGCAGGAGGATCGCTTGAGCCCAGGAGTTTGAGGTTGCTGTGAGCTAGGCTGACGCCATGGCATTTACTCTAGCCTGGGCAACAAAGCGAGACTCTGTCTCAAAAAAAAAAAAAAAAAATTAAAAATTAAAAAATAAATAAAATTAACAAAGAGTTTTCATTTTTTGAAACTATTAAGTACATAATACTTAGATTTTTACAAAATAATGTACATTTTAAAGTATATCTAGTCAAAGTGTCTTGAATGCAGCCTGATTTGATTACAGCTAAATTAATACTGCCTTCCAACATGAAAAGTTTGCCCACCCCTGTATTAGACTAAATCACCTTAGTGTTCCTTCCTGCTCTACTATTATATTATGCAAAATATGTAAGATGTATTTAAATTTTGAATAGACATTATTTTTGATATCCATGTTTGGTGTTAATTACTTCAACTGAAATGTAGGATGTTCTGTAGTCAGATTTCTGAAGAAGCTATGAAATGTGGTGGAGGCCATTATTGCTACAAATAGTTTAATAATATGCATTGAAATGTTCTTTAGAAAGGATGCACTTGGAACCAGTATAATATCGGATCATGATTTAAATGGGCTCTGCCCAGTTCTAAGCAAGAGTGAGATCAACAACTATAGCAGTATGCTGATGTTATAGAAAGTCAAATCCAAAGGAATTTAGATACCATTGAAATCAGCCCCTTTATTTTGACTACTGAAGAAAACCTGCCCTAGAGAAGTGAAGTAATTTACTGAAGGTTATTCCAAGGAAATGCCTACAGGGTTCTCATTTTGCTGCAAATTCCCTATGTATTACATTTCACTTGTAGATGCAAATGGCTCCCTGGAGACTTGGAAACCATACAGTTGTTAGTCAACTAGGATTGCTTTCTGACATCTAGATTGCTGGGAGTAGTGTCCTAATGAGAGAGGCATTTCCCTAGAGGGGCTAATGCAGGCTTCCTAAAGAGGGAGGAATTTTGGTTGACTCCCTTTAATCCGTGAAAGTAGAATTTAGGTGGGGCAACGCAGAAACTTTTATTCAGAAGGAAGGCAGGAACAATTGCCTAGAGATTACTCTTCAGCACTTTCCGTCTGTACATCCCTTAAACTCTGTGTTCTCAACTTTTCCTGTGCATGGTTAGAGTTAAATACCAGGCCGGACGTGGTGGCTCACGCCTGTAATCCTAGCTGAGAGGCCGAGGCGGGTGGTATTGCTCGAGGTCAGGAGTTCGAAACCAGCCTGAGCAAGAGTGAGACCCCCGTCTCTACTATAAATAGAAAGGAATTAATTGGCCAACTAATGTATATAGAAAAAAAATTAGCCGGGCATGGTGGCACATGCCTGTAGTCCCAGCTACTCAGGAGGCTGAGGCAGGAGGATTGCTTAAGCCCAGGAGTTTGAGGTTGGTGTGAGCTAGGCTGTCTCACACCAAAGTGAGACTCTGTCTCAAAAAAAAAAAAAAAAAAAGAGTTAAATACCAATGCTTTTCACCAACCATAAGGGAAATGCAAACCAAAACCACAATGAAATTCCACCTCATACTCATTAGGGTGGCTGCTATCAAGAAAACAGAAAGTGGACAGGCATGGTGGCTCACACCTGTAATCCTAGCACTTTGGGAGGCCGAGATGGGAGGATCATTTGAGGCCAGAAGTTTGAGACCTGAGTCTCAAACTTGAGAGAGCCTGAGTAAGATCGAGACCCCCATCTCTACAAGAAATGGAAAAATTAGCAGGGCATGGTGGCGCATGCCTGTAGTCCCAGCTACTTCTGAGGCTGGGGCATGAGGATCGCTTGAGCCCAGGAGTTTGAGGTTGCTGTGAGCTATGATGATGCCACTTATACTCTAGCCTCGGCCACAGAATGAGACCCTGTCTCAAAAAAAAAAAAAAAAAAAAATCAGTAAGTGTTGGCAAGGATATGAAGAAATTGGAACACTTGTGCACTGTTGGTGGAAATGTAAAATGGCATAGCTGCCATGGAAAACAGTATAGAGGTTCATCAAAATATTACAAATGGAATTACCATGTGATTCGGCAATCCTATTTCTGGGCATATACCCAAAAGAATTGAAAGGGGGAGCTTGAGATATTTGTACACCCATATTCATAGCAGCATTATTCACACTATTCAAAAGGTAGAAGCAATCCATTTATGCTGATGAATGGATAAACAAAATGTGGTATATACATATAACACATTATTCACCCTTTAAAATGAAGTGAATTCATGCTACAACATGGGTGAATATTGAAGACATGACGTGGCTGGGCGTGGTGGCTCACGCCTGTCATCCCAGCACTCTGGGAGGCTGAGGCAGGCGGATTGCTCAAGGTCAGGACTTCAAAACCAGCCTGAGCAAGAGCGAGACCCCATCTCTACTATAAAATAGAACAAAATTAATTGGCCAACTAATATATTAGCTGGGCACGGTGGCACATGCCTGTAGTCTCAGCTACTCGGGAGGCTGAGGCAGGAGGATCGCTTGAGCCCAGGAGTTTGAGGTTGCTGTGAGCTAGGCTGACGCCATGGCACTCACTCTAGCCTGGGCAACACAGTGAGAAGACATGATGCTAAGTGAAATAAATAAGCCAGTAACAAAAAGATAAATACTATATGATTCCACTTATCTGAGGTACCTAGAGTAGTCAAATTCATAGAGACAGGAAATAGAATGGTGGTTTCCAGGGGCTGAGGAGAAGTGGGATTGGGGAGTTGTTTAATGGGTATAGAGTTTCAATTTTGCAAGATGGAAAGAGTTCTGGAGATTGGTTGCACAACAATGGGAGTGCACTTAAAATTACTGAACTATACACTTATCAATGGTTGAGCTGGGCACACTACTGAACTATACACTTAAAAATGGTTAAGTCAAGGCCGGGCGCGGTGACTCACACCTGCAATTCTAGCACTCTGGGAGGCCAAGGCGGGCGGATTGCTCGAGGTCAGGAGTTCGAAACCAGCCTGAGCGAGAGCGAGACCCCCGTCTCTACTATAAATAGAAAGAAATTAATTGGCCAACTAATACATATAGAAAATTTAGCCAGGCATGGTGGTGCATGCCTGTAGTCCCAGCCACTCAGGAGGCTGAGGTGACAGGATCACTTGAGGTCAGGAGCTCAAGGTTGCTGTATACTATGTTCAGGCCTGTGAGTAGCCACTGCACTCCAGCCTGGGCAAAATAGCAAGACCCTTTCTCTTAAAAATAAATGTTTTGGTTTTTTTTTTTTGAGACAGAGTCTCCCTTTGTTGCCCAGGCTAGAGTGAGTGTCGTGGCGTCAGCCTAGCTCACAGCAACCTCAAACCCTTGGGCTCAAGCAATCCTCCTGCCTCAGCCTCCTGAGTAGCTGGGACTACAGGCATGCGACACCATGCTTGGCTAATTTTTTTTTCTATATATATATTAGTTGGCCAACTAATTTCTTTCTATTTATAGTAGAGACGGGGTCTCACTCTTGCTCAGGCTGGTTTTGAACTCCTGACCTCGAGCAATCCGCCCGCCTTGGCCTCCCAGAGTGCTAGGATTACAGGCGTAAGCCACCGCGCCCAGCCTTAAAAATAAATGTTAACATGATAACTTTTATGTGTATTTTACCACAATTAAAAAAAAAATTTATTTTGCTACCAATGCCTGGGACCCAAATCCATATTGGCACATCCTCACTGACACCACTTTGTATTTGATCTTTCATGTGAGTTCTGAAAATATGAGTACAGCTGGATAGAATATGACATCATGGTGGAAATGTTGACAGATGGTCTTCAGGGTCTTTGGGGTGATAGTTTAAGGACATTCAGCTAAACTTTGCCTGCAAAATCAGTGATGATTAGGATATTCTAATAAGTGCTTCATAAATAATGACATCCAGGCCGGGCACGGTGGCTCAAGCCTGTAATCCTAGCTCTCTGGGAGGCCGAGGTGGGCGGATCGTTTGAGTTCAGGAGTTCGAGACCAGCCTGAGCAAGAGCGAGACCCCATCTCTACTATAAATAGAAACAAATTAATTGGCCAACTAATATATATAGAATAAATTAGCCGGGCATGGTGGCACATGCCTGTAGTCCCAGCTACTTGGGAGGCTGAGGCAGCAGGATTGCTTGAGCCCAGGAGTTTGAGGTTGCTGTGAGCTAGGCTGACGCCATGGCACTCACTCTAGCCTGGGCAATAAAGTGAGACTCTGTCTCAAAAAAAAAAAAAATAATGACATCCAGCTGGAAAAAACTCATTAAGATGTGTTGGCTCTGCCCAATATCTGGGCTCAGAAATTATCCATTTGCTCTGAACCTTTCAGGTTACAATGCCTGGCCATGGCTTTGTGGCCAGCAGATGTAGCTATAGAACTTAGAGTCTGACTTTTTAAAAAGTCAATCTTTTTAAAGTCAATGAAATGCTTCTTCCCACTTCAAACACAGTTTGAAGATAATAGCTTCTGGGAAGCTTTCCTGATTTCCCAGTTGGGTTTTATACCCTCCCTCTGTTCTTCAGCACATGTTGATGTTTGTTACTCTATCTTGTAATTGTCCCCTACCCACAAAACTGTAAGCTACTGGAGAATAGGGGCATTATCTTACTCATCTTTCCATGTGTGTTTCTGACATGTCTGCATAGTACATGCTCAGTAAATTTTCACCAACTGAATGAAGAAAAAACAATACTCTCAAGTTGCTTTCTCTCTTCTGAAGAGAAACATGTAAACAAATATTATCCTGTGCACTAGTGGAAAAATATGTGTTATATATATTGTGGGTACAGAGAAGGCTGTGATCACTTTCTTGAGGAAGGGAGAAAGCTTCGGTGGCAGAGATTGAATTTTTAAAAGATGATTAGTTCACACAATAGATTTCTTTCTTTTTTTATTTTTAATTATTTTTTCATTTTTTATTATTTATTTTTTAAAAATAAATTAATTTTAATTCTTTTTTTTACTTTTTTATTTTTGTGATATTTATTTGGCAAAGAGTGACTATTTTTTCATTTTTTGTCTTCTTTTTTTATGGCACTTAAAGAATGAGATTCTAGCTTTCTTTTTTTTTTACTTCAGCATATTATGGGGGTACAAATGTTAAGGTTACATATATTGCCATGCCTCCTCCCCCGTTGAGTCAGAGCTTCAAGCGTGACCATCCCCCAAACGTTGCACATCTTTTAAAGTGATGAAATGCCAATCTAAGTATTTTTATAAGTATAGAATTATTTGAGTACTTAAAAATCTGAAGTCTGAGTCATTTACATCCTGAGTCATATCCAAAGAATTACATGGTACTTAAAAATTTCTACATGAAAACAGATACACTAGTTTAAAAGCATTTGTACCACTCTTATCACTTGTCCTGTTTTAAAATTCTCCCAAGGCATCTTGTTTTAAAGACCAATTCGTAAGTTATTAGTGACGCTGAAAATATTTTCTTATATTTATGTATTATTATTATTTTTTTGAGACAGAGTCTCACTCTGTTGCCCCGGCTACAGTGCCATGGCGTCAGCCTAGCTCACAGCAACCTCAAACTCCTGGGCTCAAGCGATCCTCCTGCCTCAGTCTCCCCAGCAGATGAGCGTACAGGTGCACACCCAGCTAATTTTTCTATTGTTAGTAGAGACGGGGTCTCGCTCTTGCTCAGGCTGGTCTCAAACTCCCGAGCTCAAGGGATCCACCGGCTTCAGCTTCCCAGAGTGCTAGGATTACAGGCGTGAGCCACCATGCCTGGCTAATTTTTTCTATATATATTAGTTGGCCAATTAATTTCTTTCTATTTATAGTGGAGACGGGGTCTCACTCTTGCTCAGGCTGGTTTCGAACTCCTGACCTTGAGCGATCTGCCTGCCTCGGCCTCCCAGAGAGCTAGGATTATAGGCGTGAGCCACCGTGCCCAGCCCAGGAATAAATTTGATAAAAGATATGCAAGACATACTGAAAACTACAGAACATCCTTCAGAAAAATTAAAGAAAATCTAAATAAATTGAGGAATATATCATCATCATAGATTTTTTTTTTTGAGAGAGAGTCTCACTCTGTTACCTGGGCTAAAGTGCTGTGGCGTCAGCCTAGCTCACAGCAACCTCAAACTCCTGGGCTGAAGCGATCCTCCTGCCTCAGCCTCCTGAGTAGTTGGGACTATAGGTACGCACCACCATGCCCGGCTAATTTTTTCTATTTTTAGTAGAGATGGAGTCTCACTCTTGCTCAGGCTGGTCTTGAACTCCTGACCTTAAGCAGTCCTCCTGCCTCGGCCTCCCAAAGTACTAGGATTACAGGCATGAGCCACTGTACCCAACCTATCATTATTAATTTTTTTTGAGACAGAGCCTCACACTGTTGCCCAGAGTAGAGTGCAGTGGTGTCATCGTAGCTCACTGCAGCCTTGAACTCCTGGGCTCAAGCGATCCTCCTGCCTCAGCCTCCTGAGTAGCTGGGACTATAGGTACATGCCACAACACCAGGCTAATTTCTTTCATAGAGGCAGGGTCTCACTATGTTGCTGAGGTTGGTCTTGAACTCCTGGCTTTAAGAGGTCCTCCTGCCTCAGTCTCCCAAAGTGCTAGGATTACAGGTGTGAGCCACTGCACCCAGCTGAGACTCACTTTGGGTGCCAAGACACAAACAAGTGGAAAATGAAAGAATGGAAAAAGATATTCCACCCAAGTAGCAACCAGAAGAGTACCAGGGTATCTATATTAATATCAGACAAAATAGACTTTAAGTCAAAAATTGTTGCCTGTAATCGTAGCACTCTGGGACGCCGAGGCAGGTGGATTGCTCAAGGTCAGGAGTTTGAGACCAGCCTGAACAAGAGTGAGACCCCCCCATCTCTACTAAAAATAGAAAGAAATTAATTGGCCAACTAAAAATATATATATAAAAAAAAATTAGCCGGGCATGGTGGCTCATGCCTGTGGTCCCAGCTACTCCGGAGGCTGAGGCAGGAGGATCGCTTGAGCCCAGGAGGTTGAGGTTGCTGTGAGCTAGGCTGATGCCATGGCACTCTAGCCTGGGCAACAGAGTGAGACTCTGTCTCAAAAAAAAAAAAAAAAATTGTTATAATATAAGGCCGGTTCTCCTCTGCAGGGCGAACTAACCTCTACTATGACTGTGGAGATTTAAAACGATTGTTATAAGAAACAAAGGACATTATATATTGATAAAATGGCCAATCCATCAGGAGAATATAATAATTATAAACATAGACACACCTAACAATATTGCCCCAAAATATGTGAAGCAAATATAATAGAATTGAAGGGACAAATAAATATTTCTACAAAAATAGTTGAAGACTTCAATACTCTACTTTCAATAATGAATAGAACAACCAGAAAGATTAAAAAGGAGATAGAGGGGTTGAAAAACACTATGAGCCAATCAGACTGACAGATGTATACAAAACACTCCACCCAACAAGAACAGAATTCACATTTTTGTCTTGTGCACATGAAACATTCTCCAGATTAGACCATATATTAGTCCACAAACAAGATTCAATAAATTTAAAAAGATTGAAATCATGAAGTATCTTCTATGACCACAATGGAATGAAACTAAAAATCACTAACAGAAGGAAATTTGGGAAATTCACAAATATGTGGAAACTAAACAGCATACTTTTAAACAACCAATGGGTCAAAGAAGAAATCACAAGGGAAATTAAAAAATACTTTGAGATGAATGAAACAAAAATACAACATACCAAAATTTATGGGATATGGTGAAAACATTGCTCAGAGGGGAAATTATATCTGTAAATGCTTACATTAAAAAGAGGAAAGGGCTGGGCGTGGTGGCTCATGCCTGTAATCCTAGCACTGTGGGAGGCTGAGGTGGGTGGATCGCTCAAGGCCAGGAGTTCCAGACCAGCATGAGCAAGACTGACACCCCGTCTCTACTAAAAATAGAAAGAAATTAATTGGCCAACTAAAAATATATAGAAAAGAAAATTAGCAGGGCATGGTGGCACATGCCTGTAGTCCCAGCTACTTGGGAGGCTGAGGCAGGAGGATCATTTGAGCCCAGGAGTTTGAGGTTGCTGTGAGCTAGGCTGATAACACGGCTCTCTACTCAAGGCAATGGAGTGAGACTCTGTCTCAAAAAAAATTTTTTTTTAATTAAAAAAAATCAAAAAAAGAGGAAAGACCTCTTCATGAACTGGGTTTAATCTGAAAAAATAAATAAAGAGGAAAATATCTCAAATCAACAATCTAACTTTACAGCTTAAGGAGCTATAAAAGAGCAGCAAACTATACCCAAAGCTAACAGAAGGAAGGAAATACTAAAGATTACAGTGGACATAAACAAAATAAAGAACAGAAAAACAATAGAGAAGAATCAGTAAAACCAAAAGTTAGTTCTTTGAAAAGATAAATAAAACTGACATTAGGTAGACTAATAAAAAAGGAGAGAAGACTCAAATTACTAAAATCAGAAAAGAAAGTGGGGAAATTACTACTAACCTTACAGAAATAAAAATAATTATAAATGGAATACTATGAACAATTGTACAACAAATAATAAGATAACTTACATGAAATGGATGAATTCCTAAAAACACACACTACCAAAGCTTGCTCAAAGAGAAATAGAAAATCTAAACAGACCTATAAAGTGCAAAAAGATTGCACTAATCTTAAACCTTCCAACTAAGAAAAACCAAGGACCAGATGGCTTCACTGGTGAAATCTACCAAACATTTAATGAAGAATTATCATCAATCCTTCTCATACTCTTCCAAAAATAGAATAGGGAACATTTCCTAACTCATTCTATGAAGCCAGCATTACCCAGCTACCACAAAAATGGAAACCACACACCAATATCCCTGATGAATATTGATGCCAAAATCCTAAACAAAATACTACCAGACAGAACTCAATAGCACATAAAAGGATTATACACCATAGCTCAGTGGATTTATCCCAGGGTGATATGAAAAGAAACCAATGTAATACACCAAATTAATAGAATGAAGGGGCCAGGCGCGGTGGCTCATGCCTGTAATCCTAGCACTCTGGGAGGCTGAGTGGGGCGGATTACTCAAGGTCAGGAGTTCGAAACCAGCCTGAGCAAGAGCGAGACTTCATCTCTACTATAAATAGAAAGAAATTAATTGGCCAACTAATATATATAGAAAAAATTAGCCGGGCATGGTGGCGCATACCTGTGGTCCCAGCTACTCAGGAGGCTGAGGCAGCAGGATCACTTGAGCCCAAGAGTTTGAGGTTGCTGTGAGCGAGGCTAACACCATGGCACTAACTGTAGCCTGGGCGACAAAGCAAGACTCTGTATCAAAAAAAAAAAAAAAAATACAATGAAGGAAAAAATTACATGATCATCTCAATTCATGCAGAAAATCATTTGACAGAATCTAACACCCTTTCATGATAGAAAACCGTCAAATCTAGGAAGAAAAGGGAACTTCCTCAATCTGATAATGGACATTTACGAAATCCCAAAGTAAGGTTTTAAGGTAGAAAACTTAACTATTATGTTAGTATTTGGGTATTACAGAACACGTTCTTACATTTAAAGAAAAAGAATTTGGGGTAAGCACCTTTTAAAATAATATTGAGCTAAAGTTTATGTTGGCATAATTGCTACTTGAATTCATATTTGCTGGCAGAAAATAGATGGTCGTGTTGTTGCTTACAACAATTAAAATGATTTAGTTTCTTCCATAATCTTTATAATATATTCTAATCATAGGAAATTTGGAGCAAATGGAAAAGTACAAAGCAGAAAAAAATCACTCAGACATATCACCTAAAGATATCTAATTTTTACATTTTTGGGTGTATCTTCCAAGCCTTTTTTCTCTTATAACACATCGTCTTTCAAATGTAATTTTTAAAAAAAAATAATACTCTAGCTCTTTTGCTATGACAAGGAGACTAGTTGTCATCTGTGGTATATGCATCTTGCTCTGTAAACTATATCTTGCTCCTCCTCAGTAAATTTCACCTTGTGCTTGCCTTACTTTTGTGTGTCTGGTCATTCTTTGGCCAAGACCTGAGAACCCAGATGGAGACTGCCAAATCCTACAATTTTCATTCCATCTTTTTTTTGAGGTTTAGTACTCTGGTCAACACAAAATACATGGGGTCTGTTGTCACCAGGGTTTTTAATTCCTTTACTGATTGTACTATGATTCTTTTAAGGCAATGAGTCTCCTGTCAATTTAAAGTGAATAACAGAAATACTAACACATTTAACAAGTCTTATCCAGGGCAGTTTGGGAATAAACTAAAGGATAGGTGCCTGTTTCAAATAGAATTTGAGATTATTATTATTATTATTATTTTTTGAGACAGAGTCTCACTCTTGTTGCCCAAACTATAGTGCTGTGGCGTCAGCCTAGCTCACAGCAACCTCAAACTCCTGGGCTCAAGCGATCCTCCTGCCTCAGCCTCCCAAGTAGCTGGGACTACAGGCATGCGCCACCATGCCCGGCTCATTTTTTCTCTATATATTAGTTGGCCAATTAATTTCTTTCTATTTATAGTAGAGACGGGGTCTCACTCTTGCTCAGGCTGGTTTCGAACTCCTGACCTCGAGTGATCCGCTCGCCTCAGCCTCCTAGAGTGCTAGGATTACAGGCGTGAGCCACCACGCCCGACCCAGAATTTGAGATTATTATAATAACATCCATTAGTTTGGACAACCTTAGCATTTGATTTTTTTCCACTTTTGACCTGGAAATGTAAGGAGGTCCATTTTTTTTTTTTTTTTTTTTTGAGACAAGGTCTCACTCTGTGACCCAGACTAGAGTGCAGTGGAGTCATCATAACTCCTCCTGCAACCTCAAAATCTTGGGCTCAAGCGATCCTCCTGCCTCAGCCTCCCAAGCAGCTGGAACTACAGGCATGCACCACCATGCCCGGCTAATTTTTTCTATTTTTGGTAGAGAAGGGGGTCTCGCTCTTGCTCAGGCCGGTCTCGAATTCCTGGCCTCAAGTGATCCTCCTATCTCGGCCTCCCAATCCCAAAGTGCTAGGATTACAGGCATGAGTCACTACCAGGAGCTCCATTATAATCTAAGCATAGCTGAGATGATTTTTACAATTCAGTAGAACTGCTTTAACCCCTTGGGTCTGAGCGTCGACTATAGTCGACAGCCACAGATGAACGTGCACGTCGACTTTAGCTGACAGCCGTGATATGACTTTTCTAATTTTTCATTTATCAAAATAAAATTGTGAACATTTAAAAATAACATAATGAAATCATACATGTTACCTATTCTGATTTACATTGCAAGTAAAGCTGCCTGTAAAGTCAAACAAGCTTTCAGTGCTTTCAAGCTTTTCTCATCACACAAGAGCAAAATGGATTCGTCGTCAATGCACAGCACAGACTATCCTGGGGACTGTGAGTGCCAGCTGTGGGCAAGGTTTTGCAGCCGCTAAGCACTGTACCAAAGTGGTTAATGCTAATGGCAATGAAAAAGAACGCAAACTTTGTGCAATAACTTAAAGAGGTTTATTCTGAGCCAAATATGTGCGACCATGGCCCAGAGAGCCACACCCAAGAAGCCTTGAGCAAGAGGTCTTGCCAAGGCTGGGTTACAGTTTGGCTTTAGAGGATTTAGAGAGACAGGAATTACATGTAGCTCACGCCTGTAATCCTAGCACTCTGGGAGGCACAGGCGGGCAGATTGCTCGAGGTCAGGAGTTCGAGACCAGCCTGAGCAAGAGCGAGACCCCGTCTCTACTATAAATAGAAAGAAATTAATTGGCCAACTAATATATACAGAAAAAGTTAGCCAGGCATGGTGGTGCATGCCTGTAGTCCCAGCTACTTGGGAGGCTGAGGCAGGAGGATCGCCTGAGCCCAGGAGTTTGAGGTTGCTGTGAGCTAGGCTGACACCATGGAACTCACTCTAGCCTGGGCAACAAAGCGAGACTCTGTCTCAAAAAAAACCAAAAAAAAAAAAAAAAAAAAAGAGCTAAAGGTAGAAAAGTATTTGAGATGTAGACCTATGACATATTTTCAAATTAAGTAAAAATGAACTCCTGGCCAGGCACAGGCATGGTGGCTCACGCCTGTAATCCTAGCACTCTGGGAGGCTGAGGTGGGAGGATCGCTTGAGGCCAGGCATTCAAGACTCAGCTGAGCAAGAGCGAGATCAAGTCTCTACTAAAAAATAGAAGAAAAATGAGGCAGGCAAATAAAAATAGCAAAAATGAGCTGGGCTTAGTGGCGTGTGCCTGTAGTCCCAGCTACTTGGGAGGCTGAGGCAGGAGGATCGCTTGAGCCCAGGAGTTGAGGTTGCTGTGAGCTAGGCTGATGCCACTGCACTGTAGCTCAGGCAACAGAGCGAGACTCTGTCTGAAAAAAGAAAAGAAAAACTCCTCATCTGGAATTGGCCTGTTACCCCTTTTTGTGTCTTGCCTCAGGAAAGAGCACAATAAAATAAAACCACTCCCTTCCTGCAATTCACATTAACTCTACTGTGTAAATGAACTATATATAGCTTCTTTTCGGGAGTCTAAAGAGACTTTTTAAAATTCTTCATTAGTAGCATTGAACATTACTAATGTTCATTATGTTCATGTAATGGAAAACTTAAGGCATCCACTTTCTTAAACTATATTTTGTAATTTTTTAGCTCTATCAAGTAATGACAACGTCTTGAATTTGGCCCATATTCCCATTCTGGCATGGTGAAAATAAAACAGGAATAAGGATAGAAAAGGAAAACTAGTCAAAGAAAAGGGCTTCACAAACAAATTTGGTATTACTTTGTATTGACAACCCTATGAAGATTAAAGAGAACATTGATGAGCATGAATGAAAAAATAGTGAGAATCAATTCAAAGAACACTCATTAGACCCTACGGTGTGCTTGGAAATGTGGCAGGCAAAATGCATTAAACGAAAGAAATTGCTGCCTTAAAGTAGCTTATGTCTGGTTATATAAAACAACAACAACAACAAAAATACGTGAAATCAGCTAGCAATGCTAGCATATCCAGCCCCTGCTCTGAGGCAATTGTCATATTAGGTATTAAGAAACAAAGATATGTAACAATAGCTCACATTTCATAGGGCTTGCTGACAGGTGCAGTGGATAACACATCTACCTATGGATCGGAAGATTCTGATAGTGCTATATATGTGCCAGGTCCTATGCTAATCACTTTCCATGGATTATCTCATATAATCTTCACAATAATCTTATGAATAGATACACTTATCCCTATTTTTACCAATGGGTAAATTTAGATGTAAGCTTAAATAATTTACCCATGGTCAAATAATTAGAAGGAATTGTGGTGGAGCTGGAATCTGAATCAAAATCATTTAACTCAAAACCAATAGATTTAATCACCATACACTACTGCTTCCAAAATTCTTGGCCTTGAGGAACTCACAGTCTTTTGAGATAGCCCTGTTGATAGATAATTATAAGAAAATACACACTGGCCGGGCGCGGTGGCTCACGCCTGTAATCCTAGCACTCTGGGAGGCCGAGGCGGGAGGATTGCTCGAGGTCAGGAGTTCGAAACCAGCCTGAGCAAGAGTGATACCCCGCCTCTACTATAAATAGAAAGAAATTAATTGGCCAACTAATATATATATAGAGAAAAAATTAGCCGGGCATGGTGGCACATGCCTGTAGTCCCAGCTACTTGGGAGGCTGAGGCAGCAGGATTGCTTGAGCCCAGGAGTTTGAGGTTGCTGTGAGCTAGGCTGACGCCACAGCACTCACTCTAGCCTGGGCAACAAAGCGAGACTCTGTCTCAAAAAAAGAAAAAAAGAATATGTAAATTCTGTATTTCTGTAACTCAAGGTAATACTTAGATGACTTGTCACATTACACATTGTATATAAGCACTGACTTTGTTTTCTTCCTCTGAACATAACATGTGACTATCTTGATTTTGGAATTTGAAAAATAAAGCATTATTATGATACTAGTATTTGTTAATAACATTGATCATTTAAAATTATAATTTTCTTTGATTCTGCCAATCCATGAGCCTGATATGTTTTTATGTCTGTTTACATCCTCTGCTGTTTCCTTCTTCAGTGTTTCGTAGTTCTCCCTACAGAGATCTTTCACCTCCTTGGTTAAATATATCCCTGGTATTTTATTTTCTTTGTTGTTACTGTGAAAAGTATTGAGTCTTTGATTTGATTCTCAGCTTGACTGTTCTTAGCCTATAGGAATGCCACTGATTTGTGTACATTGATTTTATAACATGAGACCTTGCTGAATTTATTTGTCACTTCCAGGAGTCTCGTGGCAGAATCTTTGGGGTTTTCTAGATATAAGATCATATCATCAGGCCGGGCATGGTGGCTCACGCCTGTAATCCTAGTGCTCTGAAAGGCCAAGGCAGGAAGATTGCTTGAGGTTAGGGGTTCAAGACTAGCCTGAGCAAGAGTGAGACTCTGTTGCTACCCAAAAGAAATTTTAAAAACCTCAGCCTGTCCTTGCAGTACACACCTGTAGTCCCAGTTACCCATGAGGCTGAGGCAGAAAGATTGCTTAGCACCCGGGAGTTGTAGGTTGCAGTGAGCTACAGTGATGTCACTGCACTTTACCCAGGGTGGCAGAGTGAGACTCTGTCTCAACAAAACAAACGAGGAAACTCAGCACCCCTCCTGACAAACCCTCACTTGAAAAAAAAAATAAATTAAGGTCATATTATCAGCAAAGAGTGATAGTTTGACCTCTTCTTTCCCCATTTAGATACACTTGATTTCCTTCTCTTGCTTGATACCTCTGGCTAGGACTTCCAGCACTATGTTGGATAAAGGAGTGATAGTGGGCAACCTTGTCTGGTTCCAGTTCTAAGTGGGAATGCTTTCCATTTTTCCCCATTCAGTATGATGTTGGCTGCAGGTTTGTCTTATATTGCTTTTATAATTTTTAGGTATGTCCCATCTATGACTATTTTGTTATGAATTCTTGTCAAAAAAGGGTGCTGGATTTTGTCAAATGCTTTTTCTGAATTTATTGAGAGTATCACACGGTCTTTGTTTTTGCTTCTATTTATGTGGTGAGTTACATTTATAGATTTGTGTATGTTGAACCATCCTTGTACCTCCAGGATGAAGCCCACTTGGTTATGGGGGATTATTTTATTGATGTGCAGCTGAATTCAGTTTACTAGGATTTTATTGAGAATTTTTTCATCTATATTCATAAGGGATATTGGTCTGTAGTTTTCTTTTTTTGTTGTGTCCCTTCCTGGCTTTGGGATCAAGGTGATATTGGCTTTGTATTCATGAGTTGGGAAGATTCTTCCTTCTCAATGTTACAGAATAATTTCTGCAGTTTAGGTACCAGTTATTCTTTGTAGATTTGGTAAAATTCAGTTGTAAGGCCATCCAGTCAGGGATTCTTTTACTTTTTTTGCTGGAATATTATTTATAGCAGCTTCAATTTTGATACTTGATGTTGGTCAGTTCCAGAGTTCTATTTCTTCCTGATAGAACCTAGGGAGGTTGGTTGTTTCCAAGAATTTGTCCATTTCCTCAACATTTTCAAGTTTATATGCATAGAGATTTTTATAATATTCTGAAATTATATTTTATATTTCTATGGTATCAGTTGTGAATTTCTCCTTTTTCATTTCTGATTGTGCGTATTAGGGTCCTTTCTTTTCTCTTTCTGGTTAGTCTAGCAAGAAGCCTGTTGATTTTGTTTATCTTTTCAAATAACCAACTTTTTATTTCATTAACCATCTGTATAGTTCTTTTATTATAGATTTCTTTTAGTTCTGCTCTGACATTGGTTATTTTCTTCTGCTGGGTTTGGAATTGGTTTGCTGTTCCTTTCCCAGTTCTTTGAGATGATTAATTAGATTGTTTATTTGTGATCTTTCTATCTTCTGGATGTAGGCATTTTTAAGGCTGTGAATTTTCCTCTTGGGAAAATTCAGCTTTAGTTGAATCCCACAGATTCTGATAACTTTTGTCCCCTTTATTATATAGTTCAAAGAATCTTTTGATTTCCATCTTAATTTCCTCCTTGACCCAACTATCATTCAGGAGTAGGTTATTTAGATTCCATGACTTTGTGTAGAGATGAATGTTTCTGTTGCAATTCACGTCTAATTTTATTCCACTGTGGTATGAGAAGATACATAGTATATTTATAATTTTTAAAATTTGTTGAGACATGTTTTGTGGCCTAGGATGTGATCAATTTTAAAGAATATTCTGGCCGGGCGCGGTGGCTCACGCCTGTAATCCTAGCTCTCTGGGAGGCCGAGTTGGGCGGATCGTTTGAGCTCAGGAGTTCGAGACCAGCCTGAGCAAGAGCAAGACCTCATCTCTACTATAAACAGAAAGAAATTAATTGGCCAACTAATATATATATAGAAAAATATTAGCCGGGCATGGTGGCGCATGCCCGTAGTCCCAGTTGCTTGGGAGGCTGAGGCAGCAGGATTGCTTGAGCCCAGGAGTTTGAGGTTGCTGTGAGCTAGGCTGACGCCACGGCACTCACTGTAGCCTGAGCAATAAAGTGAGACTCTGTCTCAAAAAAAAAAAAAAAAAAAAAGAATATTCCATGAGCTGATGAGAAGAATGTATATTCAGTAGTTTCAGGGTAGACTGTTCTGTAAATGTCTATTAGGCCCATTTTTTCTAGAGTTTCATTTAATCTCCAATGTTTCTTTGTTTATTTGCCAAAGCAGTTTACATATTCAATGTAATCCCCATTAAAATTCCAACATAATTTTTTGCAGATCTATAAAAAATAGTTTACACTTTGTATAGAAACAGAAAAGATTTTGAATAGACAAAGCAACCTTAATGAAAAGAACAAATTGGGAAGCATCATTTTACTAGATTTCAAGATATACTATGAGGCTATACTAACCAAAACAACATGGAACTGGCATAAAAACAAAGACATAGACTTATGGATCAGGACAGAGAACCTAGATATAAAGCCATACTCATATTGCCATCTGATCTTTGACAAAGAGGACAAAAACATACACTGGGAGAAAGAATTTCTCTTAAATAAATGGTTCTGGGGAAATTAGATATCCGCATGTAGAAGACTAATACAGGATCTACACCTCTCACCTCTCACAAAAATCAACTCACAATGGATAACAGATTTAACCTAAGACATGAAACTACAAGAATTCTAGAAGAAAACGTTGGAAAAACTCTTATAGTTACTGGTCTAGGGAAAGAATTTATAAAGAAGACCCCGAAGGCAATTACAGCAACAAAATTAATAAATGGGACTTGATTACATTAAAGGGCTTCTGTACAGCCAAGGAAACAATCAAAAGAGCAAATAGACTGCCTACAGAATGGGGGAAAATATTTACATGCTATATATCCAATAAAAGGTTGAAAACCAGAATCTATGAAGAACTGAAACAAATCAGCAAGAAAAAAATCAAACAACCCCACAAAAAAGTGCACAAAAGACATGAACAGAAGGCTTTCAAAAGAAGATGAACTAATGGCCAATAAACATATGAAAAAATGCTCAACATCTCTACTCATCAGGGAAATACTAATCAAAACCACAATGAGATATCACTCAACTCTAGTAGGAATAGATTTTATCAGAAATTTCCAAAACATCAGATGCTTGCATGGATGTGGAGAGAAAGGAACACTTATACACTTTTGGTGGGACTGCGAACTAGTACAACCTTTATGGAAAGTAATATGGAGATACCTCAAAGAACTAAAAATAGACCTACTATTTGATCCAGCAATCCCACTACTGGGGATTTACCCAAATGAAAAAAAGTCATTTTATCAAAAAGATACTTGCACTTGAATGTTTATAGCAGAATAATTCACAATTGCAAAGATGTGGAAACAACCCAAGTGCCCATCAATATGTGAGTGAATTAATAAAATCTGGTATATATATGCCATGGAGTGCTATTCAGCCATAAAAATGGTGAACTAATACCTTTTATAACAACTTCTAAGTGAAGTATTGCAAGAATGGAAAAACAAATACCATATGTAACCACTATTAAGTTGGAACTGATTGTTCAACAATTAAGGGCTGATATGGAAGTAAAACTCTATGGAAACCCAAGCAAGTGGGAGAAGCATGATGGGGCAGGTAAATTCACACTTAATGTGTACAATACATGTTATCTCAGTGATGGGCACACTTATAACTTTAACTCAAACTGTACAAAAGCAACTCATGTAACCAAACATTTGTACCCCTATAATATTCTGAAATAAAAGAAAAATAAAATTATAATTTTCTTGATGTTCCCCCAAACTAGACAATTTTGTTATTTTTTCATAGGTATTTTCTTAAAATTCACTCCTTTGCTGCTTTCTTCTTCAGAAAGTCCATTGAGGTTCTTACTTCACTCTATTTATAATTAGGATTTCTTTTTTCTTTTTAAGAGATGGGATCTTGCTATATTGCCCAGGCTGGTCTTAAACTCCTGGGCTCAAACAATCCTCCTGTCTTAGCCTCCTGAGTAGTTGGGACTACAGGCATGTACCACCATGCTTGGTTTGTAATTAGGATGTTTATTTGGTCCACTTCCATATATGCCTGATCTTTTTTTTTTATTTCAGCATACTATGGGGGTACAAATGTTAAGGTTACGTATATTGCCCATACCCCCCTCCCCCCTCGAGTCAGAGCTTCAAGTGTGACCATTCCCCAAACATTGCACATCTCACTCATTATGTTTGTATATACCCATCCCCTCCTCTCCCCCGTATATGCCTGATCTTTAAAAAAAATTTCCTTTTGAATCCTAGTTCTCTGGGAGGCCTAGGAGGGAGAATCACTCAAGGTCAGGAGTTCAAAACCAGCCCGAGCAAGAGCAAGACCCTGTCTCTACTAAAAATAGAAATAAATTAATTGGCCAACTAAAATATATATAGAAAAATTATCTGGGCATGGTGGCACATGCCTGTAGTCCCAGCTACTTGGGAGGCTGAGGGAGAAGGATTGCTTGAGCCCAGGAGTTTGAGGTTGCTGTGAACTAGGCTGACGCCACGGCACTCTAGCCCAGGCAACACAGTGAGACTCTGTCTCAAAAAAAAAAAAAAAATTCTTTTGGTATCTCTTTTTGAAATATTAGAAGATTTGGAAAACGGAGTTAAATGCCTTAATTACAATATTGCCTTAGTTTACTTATTGCCTAAGTTTATAATCTTTAAAAAATATTGCATCATTTATTAAAACTCCCACTGGTTTATGAGCAGGAAGCATTATCTGATTTGGAGCTATCAGATAAAGCTCGTTCGAGTTACTATTAAAGATTCTGTTTTCTCCCATCATTTTCTTTTTTTTTTTTTTTTTTTTTTGAGACAGAGTCTCACTTTATTGCCCAGGCTAGAGTGAGTGCCGTGGCGTCAGCCTAGCTCACAGCAACCTCAAACTCCTGGGCTCAAGCAATCCTGCTGCCTCAGCCTCCCAAGTAGCTGGGACTACAGGCATGCGCCACCATGCCCGGCTAATTTTTTCTATATATATTAGTTGGCCAATTAATTTCTTTCTATTTTTAGTAGAGATGGGGTCTCGCTCTTGCTCAGGCTGGTCTCGAACTCCTGAGCTCAAACGATCCACCCACCTCGGCCTCCCAGAGAGCTAGGATTACAGGCTTGAGCCACCGCGCCCGGCCTCTCCCATCATTTTCAATGTGTGTGGAGAGGTGGTTTTTATTTCTTCTATGTTTAAAAAACTAGACAGACCTAAAAGAAAAAATAAATTGTTACTTTATGGTGTTAATTACATTTGTAATTAACTATAATAGACTAGTTTAGGGGCAGTTTTAGGTTTACAGAAAAATTTAGCTGAAAATACAGTGTTCCCATATACCTCCTTACTGGCTCCCCTACCCCCAGATTCCTCTATTATTAGTAATTTGCATTAGTGTGGTTCATTAGATATAACTGATAAGCCAATATTGATATATATTATTAATTAAAGTCCATAGTTTATTTTAGGTTTCACTATCTGTATTGTACATCCTATGGGTTTTGAAAAATGTGTAATGACGTATATTTACCATTATAGTATCAAACAGAATAGTTTCACTGCCCAAAAAGCTCCTATGCTCCATTGATTTATCATTCTCTCCCTCCTTGTCTGGTCCCCTAAACTCCTGGAAACTGCTAATCTTTTTACTGTTTCCATAGTTTTGGCTTTTCCAAAACATTATACAGTTGAAATCATACTTGCTTATCTTAGCAATATGCATTTAAGTTTTCTCCACGTCTTTTCGTGACTTGATAGCTCATCTGTTTTTATTGCTGAAAAATATTCCATTGTGTGGATATACCATGGTTTATTTATCCATTCATCTATTGAAGGATATCTTGGTTGGTTCCAGGTTTTGTCAATTAGGAATAAAACTGATATAAACATGAACTTGCAAGGTTTTGCGTAGAGGTAAGTTTTCAACTCATTCAGCCAAGGAGTGCAATTATAAATGCTAAGAGTAGGTTTAGCATTGTAAGAAACTGCCAAATGTCTTCCAAATTGGCTGTACC
Organism: Mirza zaza; assembly: GCA_008750895.1. Lineage (NCBI taxonomy): Eukaryota > Metazoa > Chordata > Mammalia > Primates > Cheirogaleidae > Mirza > Mirza zaza. Next base: position 91,442 of record VSMD01063070.1, on the reverse strand, counting down.
ATTTTGCATTCCCACTAGCAATGGATGAGGGTTCCTGTTGCTCCAAATCCTTGGCAGTGTTTTGTGTTGTCACTGTTTCAGATTTTAGCCATTCTAATAGGTATATAGTGGTATCACATTGTTGTTTTAATTTGCAATTCCCTAATGACATATGATACTGAACAGCTTATTTGCCATCTATATATCTTCTCTGATGAGGTATCTGTTCAGGTTTTTTGGTCTTTGGTTTTTTGGGTCGTTGTTTCCTTCTTGTTGAGTGGTAAGAGTTCTTTTAATATTTTGGATACCAGTTCTTTAACAAATACGTGTTGCACAAATATTTTCTTCTAGTCTGGTCGTAGTGGTTCACACCTGTTATTCTAGCAATCTGGGAGGCCGAGGTGGGAGGATTGCTTGAGGTTAGGAGTTCGAGACCAGCCTGAGCAAGAGCGAGACCCCTGTTTCTACTAAAAATAGAAAAATTAGCTAGGTATGGTGGCATGTGCCTGTAATTCCAGCTCCTCAGGAGGCTGAGGCAGGAGGATCGCTTGAGCCCAGGAGTTTGAGGTTGCTGTGAGCTAGGCTGACGCCAAGGTACTCTAGCTCAGGGGACAGAGTGAAAACTTCATCTCAAAAAACAAACAAACAACAAAAACCAAATATTTTCTCCCAGTCTGTAGGTAGTCTTTTTATTCTCTCTTTTTTTTTTTTTTTTTGAGACAGAGTCTCACTCTGTTGTCTGAGCTCGAGTGCCATGGCGTCAAGCCTAGCTCACAGCAAACTCAAACTCCTGGGCTCAAGCAATCCTTCTGCCTCAGCCTCCCGAGCAGCTGGGACTACAGGCATGCGCCACCATGCCCGGCTAATTTTTTCTATATATTTTTAGTCGGCCAATTAATTTCTTTCTATTTATTAGTAGAGACCGGGGTCTCGCTCTTGCTCAGACTGGATTTGAACTCCTGACCTTGAGTGATCCTCCTGCCTTGGCCTCCCAGAGTGCTAGGATTACAGGCGTGAGCCACCGCGCCCGGCCTATTCTTTTAACAGTGTCTTTGGCACAGCAGAAGATTTGAATTTCAATAAAGTCCAGTTTATCAATTTTTTTCTTTTATGAATCATGCTTTTTGTGTTGTACCTAAGAAGTCATTGCCAAACCGAAGGTCATTTACATGTTCTCCTATGTTATCTTCTAGCTTTGTGTTTTAAATTCAATTTGTAAATTTGTGTTTTAAATTGTAGCTTTGTGTTTTAAGTGTAGGCCAGTGATATATTTTGAGTTAATTTTTGTGAAAGGTGTAAGGTCTGTGTATACATTCATTTTTATGCATATGGATGTCCAGCTCTTCTAGCATATGTTGAAAGGACTGTCCTTTCTGCATTGAATTACCTTAATTTCTTTTTTTTTTTTTTTTTTTTGAGACAGAGTCTCACTTTGTTCCCCAGGCTAGAGTGAGTGCCGTGGCGTACCTGCATTTCTTTGTCAGAGATCAGTTTATTGTATTTGTGTGGGTCTATTTCTATTCCATTGATCTATTTGTCTCTTCTTTCACTGAAACCACTTGAATTTAAAAATTATATGTATTTTTGCTGGGTGTTGTGGCTCACACCTGTAATCCCAGCACTTTGGGAGGCTGAGGCAAGAGGATCGCTTGAGGCCAGGAGTTTAAGACTGTCCGGGGCAATGTAGCAAGACCCTGTATCTACAAAAAAAATTTTAAAAGTTACCTGGCCATGGTGGTACTCACCTGTAAGTGAGCAACGATGTGGAGAAATGGGAACCCTCATGTACTGTTGGTGGGAATGTAAAATGGGCCAGCCATTATGGAAAACAGTATGGAGATTCCTCAAAAAATTGAAGATAGAATTTTCATATGATTTGGCAGTCCCATTTCTGGGTATATATCCAAAACAATTCAAATCAATATATTGAAGAGCTATCTGTACACCCACTTCATTGTAGTTTTATTCACAATAGCCAAGAGGTAGAAGCAACCCAACTATTGTGTATCAGCAGATGAATGGATACACAAAATGTGGTATATACATACATTGAAATTTTATGCAGCCTTAAAATAGAAGGAAATCCTGTCACATGCTACCTCATGGATGAACCTTAATTATACTATGTTAACCAAAAGAAGGTAGTCACACGTGGACAAATGCTGTATGATTCCATTCATATGAAGTATCTAAAGTAGTCAAAATCATACAGGCAGAAAGTGGAAATGTGGTTGACAAAGGTTGGGGGAGGGGAAATTAGTGTTTAATGGGTATAGAGTTTCAGTTTTTTTTGTTTTGTTTTGTTTTTTTTTTGAGACAGAGTCTCACTTTGTTGCCCAGGCTAGAGTGAGTGCCGTGGCATCAGGCTAGCTCACAGCAACCTCAAACTCCTGGGCTCAAGCGATCCTCCTGCCTCAGCCTCCCGAGTGGCTGGGACTACAGGCATGCGCCACCATGCCCAGCTAATTTTTTTTCTATATGTATTAGTTAGCCAATTAATTTCTTTCTATTTATAGTAGAGACGGTGTCTCGCTCAGGCTGGTTTCGAACTCCTGACCTCGAGCAATCCGCCCGCCTCAGCCTCCCAGAGTGCTAGGATTACAGGCGTGAGCCACCGCGCCCGGCCCTAGAGTTTCAGCTTTGCAAGATGAAAAAATTCTGGAGATCTGTTGAACAACAATGTAAGTATACCTAACACTACTGAATAGTACACTTAAAAATGATTAAGATGGTAAATTCAATGTTTTCTATTTTTTCCACAATAAAAATAATATTTTAAAGAGGCAGGTCTTCTAGATGTATAGATATGGGATGATTTCCTAGTTATATTGTTAAATAAAAAAAGCAAGTTGCATAACACTGTGTGTAGTATTTTAATTTTTGTGTTGGGGAGAGACAGAGAGGGAGAGGAAGGGAGAGAGAGAATGGGAAGCTAAAAGGTAAAATAACTCTGAAAGAATGAAAATTAAACTTGACAATAGTGGTTGCCTGGAAAAGCTAGTCTGGTAGCTGGGGAACAGAGCAGGGGGGATACTTTTCTCTATACACTCCTTTGTTCCTTTTATATTTTGTACCATGTGAATTTATATCCTATTCAAAAAATAAATTTTTTTTTTTTTTTTTTTTTCCGAGACAAGGTCTTGCTCTGTCACCCAGACTGGAGTACAGTAACCCAATCATAGCTCACTGTAACTGCTCACTGGGACTACAGGCATGCACCATTATACCTCACTAATTTTCTTTTTCTTTTTTGTAGAGACTGGGTCTCACTAAGTATTTTATCCCTTTTGATACTATAGTAAATGGAATTGATTTCTTAATTTCCTTTTTGTATTGGTCATTGTTAGTGCATAGAAATAGAACTTAATTTTGAAAAACTTTATATTGAGGAGCTATATGGCATTCTGCTGTATGGATGTTTCATTATTTTATTTAAATAGTCTCTTATTTAGGAGCATCTATATTATTTCTAATTTTTTATTATTATTTTTTTTAGTTTTACTTTTTTTGTTTTTTATATTTCTATTTATTAAATTAGAAATACATAAGCACAGAAAGTCTTGAAAACAAACTTGAAAATATTACCTTGTCTTAAGGAGAGTTCCCTGAAATAGTGAACTTGTTTGTTTATCCTGAAGTGTAACTGCCCAAGGTCTAATTGCCTCCTAAACTGAGCTCAACTGCTGCCATTTTAATTGAATTTCCTCTCTCTCCCTCCCTCTCTCCCTCCCTCCCATCCTTCCTTCCTTCCTTCCTTCCTTCCTTCCTTCCTTCCTTCCTTCCTTCCTTCCTTCCTTCCTTCCCTCCCTCCCTCCTTCCCTCCCTATTCCTTCCTTCCCTCTTCCTTCCTTCCCTCCCTCCCTCCCTGCCTCCCTATTCCTTCCTTCCCTCTTCCTTCCTTCCTCCCTTCCATAGTTAATACTATGTTAACCAAAAGAAGGTAGTCACACGTGGACAAATGCTGTATGATTCCATTCATATGAAGTATCTAAAGTAGTCAAAATCATACAGGCAGAAAGTGGAAATGTGGTTGACAAAGGTTGGGGGAGGGGAAATTAGTGTTTAATGGGTATAGAGTTTCAGTTTTTTTTGTTTTTTTGTTTTTTTTTTCTCTCCCTTCCTTCCTTTCTTCTCTCCCTTCCTTCCTTTCTTCCTCCTTCCCTTCCTTCCTTCCTTCCTTCCCCTCTTCCTCCCTCCCTTCTTTTGTTTCTAATTTTTTTTAAGAGACAGAGTCTTGCTATGTTGCCCAGGCTGGCCTCGAGCTCCTGGGTTCAAGTGATCCTTCTGCCTCAGACTTCTGAGTAGCTGGGACTACAGGAGCATATCACCATGCACGACTATCCAGTGTTTTGATGTTACAATGCTGCAGTGAGTAGTCTTGTGGACATCTTATTTTGCACATGCAAAGTGTATCTGTTGGATAACCTCCTAGAAGTTAAATTGCTGAGTTAAGGAATATATGCATTTCAAAATTTCATAAACATTGCCAAAACATTATGATTTTGACATAAAGTAGGGATTCGAAGGTGTTTATTAAAAAATTATGAGGGTAACTATTTTCTTATCCAATTTACTCTTACAGGTAATTTACCTTGTCTTTCTTCCAAAACAAATCAGCACATTTACAAGCAATGCATTTATAGTCAAGAGTTGGAGAAAGGGTTCTGTGTTGATTTCTGTAGCAACTTGAAGAAAAAATGTGAATGAGATGTGTACCAGTGAATTTTTTCTCCTTCTTCTTCTACTTTTTTTTTTTCTGTTAGAGACAGGGTCTTACTCTGTGGCCAGGCTGGAGTGCAGTGGTGTCATCATAGCTTACTGCAACCTCAAACTCCTGGGCTCAAGTGATCCTCCCGCCTCAGCCTCCCAAGTAGCTAGGACTGCAGGTGCATGCCACCATGCCTGGGTAATTTTTTTATTTTTGTAGAGACATTTATTACAAAAATAATTTTTTTATTTTTGTAATAAAATTTTTTTATTTTTATTTTTGGGCTACGTGTGCCCAAGCTGGTCTTGAACTCCTGCCTCAAGCAATCATTCCGACTCAGCCTCTCAAAGTGCTAGGATGACAGGTGTGAGCCACTGCACCAGGCCCCCCGTGACTTTTTTCTGAAATACTGTTGATGGAAACCTATTGAGAATCATCACTGAAAGTGATACATCTATATGTATATCAGTAAAACTTTGCTAGTCATCCTTTATGAGCAAAGGGATTCTCTTCCCTTTGTATGGGATTTGTATGTTTCACAAATATAATGAGTTATAGTACATTTAAAAAATGTTGTGATTATGGTTTTTTTTATTAAGATGTTTTTCTATTTGCGAGATTTGTCATTCGAAACTGTTTAGTGTTAAGAAGTCTTGTTACCAAGAGCTAGTTTAAAAATAGTGGATCTCCATCATAGACATTGTCTCTGAATATATTAGAAAAGAGCAACAACAACAACAAAAAATAAAGAATAAAGTAAGAAAAACTTAAAAGAAGAAAAAAAATAAAAATAGTGGATGTATAGAAATTAGAAAGAAGTGAATACCAATTATTTCTGCTTTAAAAATTCCAATTCAGTGAAATGAGCCAGGTACAGAAAGATAAATACTGCACCCCCTGAAATACTGTTCACCCTCACATATGGAAGCTAAAAAAGTTCAACTCATAGAAGTAAAGACCAGAATAGTGTTTATCAGAGGCTGGAAAGTGTAGGTGAAAAGGGAAGACAGGGAGAGAGATTGGTTAACAGATACAAAATTATGGCTAAATAAGAGCAATAAATTCTGGTGTTCTATGGCACTGTAGGGTGACTATAGTTAACAATGATGTATTTTATATTTTTAAATAGCTAGAAGAGGGGATTTTGAATGATATCCAAAAAAGAAATGATAAATATTTGAGATGATGGATATATTAATTACCCAAATTTGATCATGACACATTGTTTACATATATTAAAATATCACACTATACCCCATAAATATGTGCAATTATGTATCAATTAAAAACTTAAAAATACCTATTATAAGAAAAAAGAAATAAAAACTTACCACACCAGATAGATTTTCATAAGCAAAAAATAAAATAAAATTTTAATTCATATTAAAAAATGGCCTTTTTATTATTTTTCCCATAGTAAAGTCTGTTTGATAGCAAGCATGTTTGTGTGCTGTCTTGTGATGGAGGAGACCAAGTAGGAAAAATGACTCCTGTAAATTCTCTGTTTATGTGATATCTAGTATATGTAAGATAAAAAGAAAATCAGTATAGTGGCTACAGAAGGCTGGTTTCTACAGCTGGCAATGGAATTCGGCCATTCCAAAAATGATTTGAAATGTGTACAGGCTTCTGTTGATTAAAAATTTGCCTGAGTCTGTCAAGGTTACCAAAGTGTTCCATTCAAAAAAGGCTTATCTCTTGCTATTTCAGTAGGAAGCAGCAACCCTGTTACCTAAGTACATCAGGAGCTCTTGTTCCTGCTCCTGATATTTGAAGAAAAATAAATAGAATAAACTAAATAATGCATGGCAGAATAAATTTGGAAATAAAATTCAAAACACTCAAAATATTCTATTTTAGATAACTGATTTGTGATCAGCAGAGATTACCAATGTAGAATCAAATTATAGAACATAAAAGCTGGAAAGCCTTTTAGAGATCATCTAACCAAGCCTCCTCTGTAATGAGGAGGAAACAGATCACATTGGTTGGTTTGTGAGCTAGACGGAATATCAGATTGGGGAAATGGCCGATGTGTATGTGCGTTCTAAGTGGCACTTTAGTGTATTTCATATCGAAAGAATTGTATGTAGATCTCAAGTTGGTCTTATGTCATATACCCACATATGCATACATGTAATATATAAGTACAGTATATATATATGCATTTGTAAGTATGTTGGCATACAGAGTGTTATACATAAAACATCTAGGAAAGAAAAGAATTTGAGGGTAATCCAGAATACAGGAAAGAAGTATTTATATACGATTGCCCTATAGATTGTATGAATCTCGGCTCCTCTACTGTGGGACTTTGGTGTCTTGGTTTCCTCACCTGGAAAATGTAGGTCTCTCTCAAAGGGTGTAGAAATTAAATGAGATAATTCAGATAAAGGATTAGTGTAGTGCCAGGCATATAGGAAACTCTCAATAAATGTAAGTTGCTCTTATTGATTCGTCAGTATGTCAAAGAAAAGAGGATGGACCAAAAGATCATTTTGAGAATAAAGTCAAAATACGTCACTAGCACTTTCAGGTCAATTGGGACTGAACTGGACCCCCTGCGAAAAGGTGGAGGGGATCAAATGACGTCGACCGCCTTAGCAACAGGCCCCCAAAGAAGGTGAATTTCCGTAGCCAATAAGGCTCTGTGCTGTGGAGGTGGTAGCCAATGGATGACGGAAAGAGGAAGAGGGAGGACGCGCCAATTCTCCTGCCTGAGCCTCGGCCCAACAAAATGGCGGCGGCGGCGGCGTCGCTTTGTTTCCGCGGCTCCTGCGGCGGTGGCAATGGTAGCGGCCTCTGAGCTGTGGGGAGGATCCAGCACCAGCTCCAGTGACGACTAAGATTCCAGTGCATTTCTGTCTTAACCGGGCGCCTGGGAGTGCAGAGCGGCGCCCGACGGTCGCTGAAGCCGACAAGGCGTTCAAGCGAAAACATGACCACTGAGCCCATGAGGTAAAACGCAACCCCGTCTCTTGGGCCCCAGCAGCCTGGGCCTAGGCACCTTCTGAGTCGGGTGTTTGGGAAGGCTTTGGCTTGGTGGGTTAGGCCTGTGTGTTGCTTGGCGGAAAGAGGCATCATTTTCTCTTTAGGTGAGAAGGGTTTCGGGGGTTTTGGCGGAAGGCTCCCACCCAGGGTGGGGGTGAGGGTGGGGGTGGGGGTGGGGGGGGAGTGGGGGCGGGGGCGGGGGTGGGGGGGCGCGGCCTGGGGTATTGGGCGCTTCTTCCAACGTCTCCTAACCAGTGAAGCTCGGTTGGCCTCGTCTGTTTATTCTTTGCTGCCTGTGGGATTGAGACCCCTAAGTCGGAGGCGGTCTTTGGTATCCCGGTCATTCTTCCTAATCTTTGGGCCTAGAAACTGCGTGGGGAAGAAGTGGGGGGAGGGTGAGAAGAGGGGGAGGGGGAGGGGGAGGGGTGGGCGGGACGGAGGATGTGAGATCCTGGGACGGCTTAGTGGCCTTTAGACTGCTGGAGACGGGAAGTACCCAGGCCCTGCGGAATTATTTTTTTTTCTGCAGCCCTAGGAGTCAAGCCTTTTTTTTTTTTTTTTTGAGGGAGCTGTCCTGCCAGGTATTTATTTACCTTCTCTACCCCAGATCTTGAAGGGTATCCTTGGACTTATCTCTAGGCCAGGGGATACTAACGCAGGGTTTTGCTTCCAGAGGGCCCCAGTGTACTACTTTTTGCAAAGTCCAGCTTTAATGGGACCTCAGATTGCCCCACTTTCTGGGCAAATTTCGAGTACAGGTAATTAGGCCTTATTTTTATTCATTCATTCATTCATTCCATGAGGGATGGGGGACAGGTTAATGTGGGTTGATGCGTAGTAAGATTTATTGCGAGGGAAACTGTGCTTGGCAGGCCGCCTCTTCCGAATCAAGCACGTTTATTAGGTTGAGGCTGTTTTTCTCGTGTGCTTCTGATTTGCCTCTTGACAGTGTCTAAAAATTTGAGTAGGTAATATGAAATGTATGCCACTTTTACCCAAGTAGCTGGCTGGCTTTTCAGGCAGTTTGACATTTGATTTTTCATCCCACGGTGTGAATTAAGTAATTTTTATACTCCGAGATGCATCCTTGGTGCCTAGTGGCAAAATAAAATTATAGGGAGCATGGATGTTGCATTCGTAGTTTGCAAAAATGTGCCTTTGAGTAACTATTATGGCGTATGGTGTATGGCGTATGGCGTATGTCTTTAGAGCACTTTAGCTAGAATGTAGAATTTGGCAATGAGCCCATGATACTTAGTATCTGCTTTTCTGCATTAATAAACAGTAGATAGATGATGTTTTTCTTACCTCGGGAAAAAATATGCTTTAGTTCTTAGATTATAGAGGCCTAGTTGTGTAAACATTGTGGCCTTGGTTTCTGAATTTGTGTCAGTTGGCTCAAGTAAAACAAACCTTTATTTATGGGGGGTATTGGGCACATAAGAGATACCCAGTACAACTTGTTGGCTGTTTATTATCAGGCACTCATGCTCATATGCATGAATGGTGTATTCTACAGTTAAATATGACCTCTAAATTTTACTGAGTTTCACAGTGTCTACATTTAAAACTATAGATTGAACTTGAATTTTCTCCCTTTCTTTAGAGTGAACAAATTATATGTAGAATTTCTGCAGAATAATTCATTTTATGCCAGGGTTAGTTTTTCTTGCTGGCCTTGAATTTTTGTAGATCTTGGTGGTAATAATAATCATAACTAAGACTGATTGTTTTTTGTTGTCCTTTGTAATCTTGATTAATTTTCAGAATAGCCCTATGGGATATGTACTTGGTTTTCCCCATGTTACAAATGAGGAAACTGAGGCACAGAGAGATCAAAGAACTTGACAAAAGGTATGCAGCTTGTTTGATGGAACTGGAATTGAATCCAGTGTTGCTTCTAGAGTTTATATTCTTAACGGGACTAATGCCTCCTTGAGCTGCCAGGTCTAACCTGATTATGACCATTTTAATTTAGCCAAGTATTATGGTGGAAGAAGTTTGTATTACCTCCTCTCATTTGTTGTAGGACTGTGATTTTGTAGCTGTTTATAATGTACCATTTATGTGCAGATATGCTATATAGTGAGATAACTGAAACATTTAATTCCAGGAAAGTCCTAAGCTATTATATGAAAAATCCCTTGTAAAGAAACACATATATAAATGTAGGGAATTAATTAAAAAGTGTGACACTCCCTGATTATTTACTATGAAAAAGCTCAAAGTAGGTGTTCAGAAGTACTGTCTCAGGCTGAAGTGTCATTCATCTCCCAAACCATAATCATAGTTAAAGGAGAATCTGACAGGTAATGCTTGAGTGAGTTGAACCCACAGTATTAAATCACTCTTGAATCTCTTCTAATGTGAGGCAGAAATAATGTAAGCAGTTCTATGCATTATCATTAATTTTATTTTACACAGTAGTTCCGGATTTTTTCTTTATCCATCTTCTGTCAAGCAATTAAAAAGTAGAAACAAAGACTAGTTCTAATTTTTACTTATGTTAATAAAAAAAATGTTCTAGGATTCTGTGGTGGAAAAATGGCCAAAAGGCAAGAGAGGAAAATAAACCGATGAGCTGGCTAAATCATACACTGAATAATCAGTAGCTCTGTCTTTAAAGGTTTTATTATTTTTAAAGATTTTTTGTTGGTTGTTTTGCTTTAAATAAGATTGACTTGTTTCTTCAAGCTTTTGATATTATAAAAGATGAGCATCTGATTGATAAACTTAGCTTTATTTTCATATAAAGATCTTGATATTGGGAGACTTGATGGAACTCTTCATTCTAATTCTTATGACAGTTGATTACTTGAAAAGCTGACAGCTGTATTAACTTGTTATTGGTCTTCTGTATAAAAAAGCAGAGGTTGTTTAAATTGTGATATGTTCAATGTCTTTGAAAATGTTTAAGGTGGCAGTTAACAAGCAATTACATGGTAACCTAAATTTTGAAAAATGTTATCTGTGAAATATTTGCATTTTCACTATGTGGAAAGCATTAAGCCAGGCCTGTGGAGGGGGAGGAGATGCAAGTTTTATAAAGGGTTTTGAAAGCATTTAAATTCCATTTGTTTGGTTATGTTATGGGTTGGGGTGAAAAGACATTTGTGACCTTAATTTTGATCAGGCCAGTTTTTATTATTGGCGATCTTTGATGTAGTAAGCTATGAGCTTTCAGTTATATACTGTTATTTCTAGAGATAAGATAAATGTAGTACTTAAAATACTTCCGTTTAGGTATAGGTGTGTGAGATAATTTTTTCATACGAAATTGTGTATTTATGTGCCTGTTTCACTTTTAGAGTAAAATGATGCAGAGAACTTCCTTTAGAAATGTTGAATGTAAGAGCGTAAAGGAGTGTCTTAAGTAGTATCTCTCTATAAGTGTGTCCTAATGTTTATCTTAAGATCAGTTTAATAGCTGACATGCACGGTTTAACCTTCATTTCTCTATCTGTAAAATGGGAGTAAGTTTAATAGCTCTTGATAGACTGCAGGTGTTCTGGAGGAAGTAACATGTTTATAACAGTGGTTCTTAAAAGACCAACTAAAGCTCTTTGGGATTTTCATTCATGTTTAAGAGTGTAAAGAGGTCCTGAGACGAAATGGTTTGAGGATTTTTGGTATAGAGAAATGAGCATTGAACTAATTGTATGTTTGACTGTGGAAAAATCATTTATCCTTTCCAGGTCTCTGATTTGTTATTTACAGAATGAACTTGTACGAGATGGTCTATAAAGCCATTTTTTAAAAAAATTCTGCTTTTATGAGTGTTGATCATTTTCCTATTTTATCTGCCTTTTGGTGGGGTAGGGAGAAGGGTAGTGGTGAGAGAAAGTTTCCTTATTCAAAGTATTTATATCTTTTTTGCCTTAAAATTTACATGATAAGGGCTGGGCTGGGTGGCTCACACCTGTAATCCTAGCACTCTGGGAGGCCGAGGCAGGAGGATCGCTTGAGCTCAGGAGTTCAAGACCTGAGCAAGAGTGAGATCCCTTCTCTACTAAAATAGAAAAATTAGCTGGGCGTTGTGGCTCGCACATGTAGTCCCAGCTACTCGGGAGGCTGAGGCAGGAGAATCTCTTGAGCCCAGGAGTTTGATGTTGCCGTGAGCTAGGCAGACTCCATGACACTCTAGCCCAGGTGATAGAGCCAGACTCCCTCTCAAAAAAACAAACAAACGAAAAAAAAACAAACAAAAAAACCAAACTTGCATGATAAGGAAATAGGTGTTTTGTTGCTAATAGGTGTTTTGTTGCTAATATCTGTCATAGTATCATGTACACATACTTGTGCAAACATTTGTTGGAAAGAAAACCATTTTTTCTGGGAAGTTTATTATTGTGGCTCAGGATCTTTCTGTTTTGAAAGATTACTATAGCCAGTATATTTTTGCCATTTTATGACTGAAGATGATACTTCTGAAAAAACCTTTATTAATTCTAGCCAACTGTTCTTTTTGCCGTGGCAAAAGAGTCTTTGAATTTTGTACTGTAGCTGCTATTTTCAGATCCTGTCTCTGCTGAAATGTTGTCTCTTAGTTTTGGCTTGAAGTAGCCATTCCTGGTATCTGTAGTCCAGCTCTCTTGTTAACTGTTCCATACAATAATTCTTTAAGAAATTATTGGCAATAGCTTTTACATGTATATATCCTGCACTCCATATTCGGGGGTAATCCTTTATTAGTTGATCAAATACTTGAATATCAACTAGGGGCCAGGCATGGCACCATGCTAGGATATGCAAAGGATGAAAAAACGAAATTCCTGCCACCTTAAGGCATTTTTAAAGGGAGATAGGTAACTGAATAAGCAGTTACAAAGCAGTGCTAATATGGAAATTGTGCTAGGGATCACAAATGAAGGAAAGCCTAATTTGGGGGATGTGTAGGAAAGTTTTGCAGTGGAGATGGTATTTATTAGATGGTATTGAGTCTTGAATGACTTAGATAAGGATTGGCTGTGAGAGGGCAGTCAGGTAGAGGGATTAGTATAGCTAAAGATTAGTCTTATTTTCCACAGAGCAGAGGAAATGCAACATGTACATAGATAGTTTTGGAGCAGGATATAAAGTGATAAATGCTGCAGGAGGTAAAAAGTTAGTTGCTGTGGGAGTTCAAAGTAGGAGGACATTTCTGATGGGAACCAAGGAAAGCTTTATAGAGAGAGCGAGCATTTGAATCTGGCCCTTGGAGGATGGTACAATTTTGACAAAGACGACTGTGGGAGGATTACAAATGTGAGGAATAGCAGCTCGAGCAAAGGAATTTTGTATATATTAGCATTTTCTATTTGGAAGAAGGTCAACATAGAATTTTTAACTCAATTCCTGGACAAATACTATGTAACTATTGTGCGGTTTATATGGTAGCTTTTGTGGCTTGACAATCTTGTAAAAGATACATGTGCCATATTGAATGAGCCTGATAATTTCAGTTCAGAACTGTCAAAAGTATTACTTTGCTTAAAGATTATGTAGAATTTAAGGTACAGGTTTTGAATGTCTTTATCAAATTGTATCCTTAGTTGTCATTTATTTATTTATTTCAGAATATTATGGGGCTTAGTTGTCTTTATTTGGTTTTTTTTGAAGTGGTTGGTTGACTGTTGGGTAACATTAGACTTATAAAATCCAAAATCCAAAATAAATTATTTTTGAGTAATATTGGATTAATTATTTTGCTTATTTGAATTATTTTAGTTATTTTTTGGCTTATTTGATAGCATTCCAAATTTAGTTCTGCTGTAATGCTTGGTTTGAAAATGTGAATTTGTTCCAACAAAGTTGATATATCAGTGAACAATTTGAACTATAGGGCAAAATTTGCATTTGTTTATTCGGGATTTTGTCTGCAGGGTCAGGAATCAGCAAACTAAGGCCTACCAACCAGTGGCTTTTTTTCTGTAAAGTTCTATAGGAATACACCCATGCTAATTTGTTTACATTGTGGCTGCTTTTGCACAACAATTGCAGAGTTGAATAGCTGCAACCAAGAATTTGTGGCCCACTGAGCCTAAACTGTTTACTATCTGGCCCTTTATAGGAGTTTGCTGATTACTGTGCTAGGTAAATGCTGGAAACTGCACCTAGCTGAACAGAGCTGGGTGAAAGTGCATGCGTATACATGCACATACTTCTGACATTTACCAGCTACCTCAGTTCTTCACGTATGTTATAAGCCACACCCATCCATATCTGTTGTTACAATTTTCCATCCGATTTCAGATAACCTTCCTTCTACTACTTCACAATAATTCATGAGCTGATGCCCACTTCCACAAGCAAGCTTCAGGTCTTTTTCAAGGTAAAGTGCCATATTTATTGTATTTGTGCATTTCCTAATTTACCATTTTTCTTAGGTTTCTATCTTTTAAAAAAAAATGTGTCACTGATGAGGTTTCTGAGTGTTGTGCTTCTAACCCCATTTTTCCTATGAATTATATGGTATTCACTGCACAATTTTGCATAGTCTGGTGGTTTTTAGGAACCCATATATTACTTATCGAGGAACTGACTGTGTTGTCATCCTGCAAAATATACTAATTCACTAATCAAATATTTCTGGGGTGGCATAAAGATTAAGTGAGTTGGTCGGGCGCGGTGGCTCAAGCCTATAATCCTAGCTCTCTGGGAGGCCGAGGTGGGCGGATCCTTTGAGCTCAGGAGTTCAAGACCAGCCTGAGCAAGAGCGAGACCCCATCTCTACTATAAATAGAAAGAAATTAATTGGCCAACTAATATATATAGAAAAAATGAGCCGGGCATGGTGGCGCATGCCTGTAGTCCCAGCTACTGGGGAGGCTGAGGCAGCAGGATTGCTTGAGCCCAGGAGTTTGAGGTTGCTGTGAGCTAGGCTGCCGCCACGGCACTCACCCTAGCCTGGGCAATAAAGTGAGACTCTGTTTCAAAAAAAAAAAATTAAGTGAGTTAATGGGCAGAAAGCACTTAGATTACTATCTGTGACATGATAATTACTCAAATATTAGTTATTACTGATTATTATGACCATGTGCCAGGAACTGTTCTAGGTACTACATTGATGAACAAGACAAATAGATCAGTGTCACCATGGAGCTTACATTGCACTTTAAAAAATCTATATTAATATATACTTTGAGGGGGAGGGGAAAGGAAATGAAGGGTAGAAACCTACCTAACAGGTACAAATGAACTCTATTTAGGTGATGGACATGCTAATAGCCCTGACTCAAGCATTATAAAAGCTATCCATGTAGCAAAAACATTTGTACCCCCTTAATTTTTTTTGAGGCAGAGTCTCACTCTGTTGCCCTCAGTAGAGTGCTCTGGCATCACCCTAGCTCACAGCAACCCCAAACTCTTGGGCTCAAGTGATCCTCCTGTCTCAGCATTCTGAGTAGGTGGGACTATAGGTGCACGCCATGATGCGTGGCTAATTTTTCTGTTTTTAGTAGATACGGGGTCTAACTCTTGCTCAGGCTGGTTTTGAGTTCGTGACCTCAAGCAGTCCTCCAGCCTCTGCCTCCCAGAGTGCTAGGATTAGAGTTGTGAGCTACTGCGCCTGGCCCAAGACCTCATCTGTTTAAAAAAAAAAAAAAAATGAAGCATTTCTTGAAGTTCCCAGTAATTTGGCCCATATGAATATGGTAACCTTTATTGCAATTTAATCTTTTTGTTTTGAGCGTTATGTAGGGACAGCTATTTTGAAGTAATAAGGTAAAATGGAGGTCTGATTAAATATTGCTGCTTTATTACTCAAATTTATAATTTCTTACCTCCATTAGAGCATTTATAGCTTTGTATTTAAATTGAAAGACTAGAATTTGCTCAGTCCTTCAATTTAAAAAAAAATGGTTTGGAAAGTGACATTTTCAGACAAATTCTGAATAGCATTTATTTGCCCAGGGTAGGTTGAGCCTAGTAAAACCAGAAATACCTAGGTTCTGCCCTGAAGAGTGTATGTAAACTAAAATAACATAGACAAGCAATTTTTTAATAAATCATGTAAATATATTTTCCTTGCAATAAATAGGGAGATAGCTTATTACACATGTACATGTAGGAACTTTTAAAACAGATTTTAAAGGTTACTCTTATACTGGAAGGGAGAGAATTAATGGAGGAAGATTAGGGTTACTAACCTTGTTATTTGTGTATTCCTTCTCTGTTCTTTTAAAAATACATACAACATAAAATTTAACATTTTAGGCATTTTAAATTGTACAATTCAGTGGTATTAAGTACATTTATAACGTCGTACACCCATCATCACTATCGAATTCCAGGCCATTTCCTTTATCCCCAAAAGAAACCCACTCTGTATTTCCCAGTTCTTGCTGGCCCCATCCCTTGGCAAACAACTAACCTACGTTCTAACTCAGTGGATTTGCCTATTCTAGAAATTTCACATAAATGGAATTGTACAATATCATAAATACCATAAGTCATAAAATATGATATTTAAATTTTTTTTTGTTTTATTGTGGCAAAAACACTTAACAAGACATCTCCCCTCTCAATAGATTTTTAAGTGTCCAGTTAGTTCAGTGGCATTAAGTACATTCACATTGCTATATAACCAACACCACCACCTACCTCCAGAACTTTTTCATCATTCCTAACAGAACCTCTATAACCATTAAACAATAACTCTCCATTCTCCACTCAGCCCCTAGAAACCACTGTTCTATTTTCTGTCTATAAATTTGTCTATTCTAGTTATCTCATTTAAGTGGAATCATATATTTGTCCTTCTGTGTCTGGCTTATTTCACTTAGCATAATGTCTTTGAGGTTCATCTGTGATGTGGCATGTTTCAGAATTTCCTTCCTTGTAAGACTAAATAATATTCCGTTGCACGTATATATATTATTAGGTTACTAAGTATGAAATGTCTGATTTCCTTAAGCACTAAGTTTGGCATTTGCTATCTCTGATATTTCACTTTGACATTTCTTGTTTTATTTTTATGTGAGGGTACTTTCTCAGTCTTTCAAATGCACATTTTGGCTTGTGATTTTCTTTCAATTTTTTTAGAGCAATTTTTGTGAAACCATGGATAAGTCAAAAATTTGTGTCATTTTTAAATATGAGTTCTGTCATGGAACCAGTGCAGCACAGGCAGCTAGAAATACCAACGAAATGTTTGGGAAGGTTGTGGCTACTAAATGCACAGTATGTCGATGGTTTGAGAAGTTCCGTCCTGGTGAGTTTAATCCCCAAAACGAGCCATGTGGGCTACCTGAGACCAAGGTGGATAATGATGAGCTGAAAGCTGTAGTGGAAGTGAATCCATCTCAACCTATATGTGAGTTAGCAGCAAGGTTTGACATTACTATTCCAACAATATTGGACCATTTGAAACAAATGGGCAAGGTAAAGAAGCTGGAGAGATGGATACTGCATGAATTAAATGAGTGTCAGCAGAGAAAGTCTCAAACCTTGCATTTCTTTGCTGTCATGACATAAAGGTGTATACCATTTCTACACTGTATTGTGATGTGTGATGAAAAATGGGTTCTTGACAATTGCAAGCATTGAGCACAATGGTTGGATAAAGATGAAGTGCCAAAACACAGTCCAAAATTGAATATTCATCAAAAAAAGTTAATGGTATCTTGTTTGGTGGTCCAGTGCTGGTGTTACCCACTACAGCCTCATGAAACATGGTCAGTTGAGTACAGTGGCTGTCTCCTGCAACCAATTGGAAGAAATGATGAGGATGTTTGCAATTAAGCAGCAGAGATTGGTCAATAGAGACAGGCCAGTCCTCTTTTGATTTTTCTTTTTTTTGTCATCCCTGGGTGGGCATGAACTAGGCCAGTCCTCTTACAAGACAACTCTTTTTTTTTTTTTTTTTTTTGAGACAGAGTCTCACTTTATTGCCCAGGCTAGAGTGAGTGCCGTGGCGTCAGCCTAGCTCACAGCAACCTCAAACTCCTGGGCTCAAGCAATCCTGCTGCCTCAGCCTCCCAAGTAGCTGGGACTACAGGCATGTGCTACCATGCCCGGCTAATTTTTTCTATATATATTAATTGGCCAATTAATTTCTTTCTATTTATAGTAGAGATGAGGTCTCGCTCTTGCTCAGGCTGATCTCGAACTCCTGAGCTCAAACGATCCGGCCACCTCGGCCTCCCAAAGAGCTAGGATTACAGGCTTGAGCCACCGCGCCCAGCCACAAGACAACTCTTGACCACAAGTGGCACAACTCTGAACACAAATGCTGCTCAGATTACAGCAGCTGGACTTGGAAACCCTGGAATCCACTGTATTCATCAGACTTTGCACTAACTGACTACCACTTCTTCCAGGCTTTGGACCACTTCTTGCAAAGAAAAATATTCAATTCTCAACAAGCTGTGGAAAACACTTTTTATGATTTCATCACCACTAGCTCTCTAGGCTTCTTTGCTGCTGGCATAAACAAGATACCATTAAGATGGCAAACCTGTGTCGATAGTTTAGGTGCATACTTTGATTAATTGTACTACTTGTTTGAGATAAACTAAACTTTTGATTCAAAATCGAACATTTCATATTTAATGACGTAATAAATTTTATCCGTTCCTCTGTTGATGGACATTTGGGTTATTACCATCTTTTATTTATTGACTTAAATTGACAAAATTATATATATATTTATCTGTGTTGTTTCCGTCTTTTGGCTACTGTGACTAGTGCTGCTGTAAACATTGGTGTACAAATACTTGTTCTATTCCCTGCTTTCAAATCTTTTGAGTATACCTAGAAGTAGAATTATGTTTAATCCCTAAGGAAGGCTGGGCGTCCTGGTTCACGCCTGTAATCCTAGCACTCTGGGAGGCTGAGGCGGGAGGATCGCTTGAGCTCAGGAGTTGGAGATCAGCCTGAGCAAGAGTGAGACTTCCCCCATCTCTACTCAAAATAGAAATATTAGCTGGGTGTTGTGGGGCACGCCCATAGTCCCAGTTACTCTGGAGGCTGAGGCAGGAGAATTGCCTGAGTCCAGGAGTTTGAGGTTGCTGTGAGCTGCACTGATGCCACCACACTCTACTCAGGGCACCAGTGTGAGACTCTCAAAAAACAAAGAACAAACCACCCTTGAGGAACTACTGTACTGTTTTTCACAGCAGCTGCACCATTTTACATTTCTACCCAGCAATGGATGAGGGTTCTAATTGTTCTAAATTCTTGCTAACACTTTTTATTTTCTGTTTTTCTGTTTCTTTTTTTTATAGTAGCCACCCTCATTGGTGTGAAGTAATATCTCATTGTGGTTTTGATTTGCATTTCCTTAATGAATAGTGATGAGCACAACATCTTTTCATGTGTTTATTGGCCATTTGTAGATCTTTGGAGAACTACCTATTGAAGTCTTTTGCCCATTTTTAAATTGTTTTTTTTTTTTTGTTGTTGTTGTTATTGTAGGAGTCCTTTATATATTCTGGATATTAATTTCTTAACAGATATTATTTGTTGTAAATATTTTCTCCCAATCTGTGGGTTGGTCTTTTCACTCTCTTAATAGTGTCTTTCTAAAAATTTTTATTTATTTATTTATTTATTTTTTGAGACAGAGTCTCACTCTGTTGCCTGGACTAGAGTGCCGTGGCATCAGTCTAGTTCACAGCAACCTCAAACTCCTGGGCTCAAGCGATCCTCCTGCCTCAGCCTCCCAAGTAGCTGGGACTACAGGCATGTGCCACCATGCCTGACTAATTTTTTTTTATATATATATTTTTAGTTGGCCAATTATTTCTATTTTAGTAGAGATGGGGTCTCGCTCTTGCTCAGGCTGGTCTCCAACTCCTGAGCTCAAACAGTCCACCCACTTTGGCCTCCCAGAGTGCTAGGATTACAGGTGTGAGCCACCGCGCCTGGCCTTAATAGTGTCTTTTAACGCACAAAAGTTTTACATTTTGATGAAATTTAATTTGTCAATTTTTTACTGTATTGCACTTGTTATCATATTTAAGAAATCATCACCAAATCCAAAATCATGAAGATTTATTCCTTTGTTTTCCTCTAAGAGTTTTATAATTTTGGCTTTTATATTTAAGTCTTGGATCCATTTTGAGTTAATTTTTATATATGATATGAGATAGGGGTCCAACTTTGCTTTTGCATATAAATATCAAGTTCTTCTAGAATCATTTGATGGAGAGACTGTTCTTTCCCCATTGAATAGTCTTGGCATCCTTTCCAATATCTCTTGACCATAGATGTATGAGTTTATTTCTAAACTCTCAATTGTATTCCATTGATCTGTACGTCTGTCCTTATGCCAGTACCACACTGCTTTGGTTGCTTTAGTTTTGTATTAAGTTTTGAAACTGGAAAGTGAGAATATTCCAGCTTCTCCAAGATTGGTTTGGCTACTCAGGATCTTTGAATTTTTATGTGACTTTTAGGGTTGACTTTTCCATTTTTGTAGTTAAGGCTCTTGCAATTTTGATAGGGATTACATTGAATCTGTAGATCACGTTAGGGAGTATTGCTCTTTTAATATTAAATATTTCATGAACATGGGTTGTCTTTTCATGTACTTAGGTCTTTAATTTCTTTCAGCAGTGTTTTACAGTTTTCGGTGTACAAGTCTTGAACCTCTTTGATTAGATTTATTCCTATGTATTTCATTATTTTTGATGCTGTTTTTTTTAATGGGAGTGTTTTCTCAGTTTCCTTTTTGGATTATTCATTGCTAGTGTGTAAGAATATAATTGATATTTTTGTGTTGATCTTTTATCCTGCAAGTTTGCTGGATTCATTTATTAGCTCTCATAGTTTTTTTTTTTTTTTTCTGGTGGATTCTTTAGGATTTTCTATATACAAGATTATATCATCATCTACAAATATAGTATTACCTCCTCCTTTCCATTATGGATCCCTTTCATTTCTTTTTTTTTCTTAATTGCTACTAAATAAAAGTGACAAAAATGGGCATTCTTGTTTTTGTCCTGATCTTGGGTTGAAAGCTTTTAGTTTTTCACCTTTGAATATGATATTAGCTATAGGTTTTTCATAAGTGCCCTTTATCAGATTGATGAAGTTCCATTCTTAGTTCTCTGAGTGTTTTTGTCATGAAAGGTGTTGGATTTTGTCAGATGCTTTTTCTGCATCAATTGACATGATCATGTGATTTTTTTCCCCCTATTCTATTAATGTGGTATATTACATTGATTTATTTTCATCTGGTTCTTGCATTCCTGGGATAAATCCCACTTGGTCATGATGTATTATCCTTTAAATGTGTCATTGAATTTTGTTTTCTAGTATTTTGTTTAGGATTTTGGCATCAATATTCATCAGAGATATTGATGTGTAGTTTTCTTATGATGTCTGTGTGGTATTACAATAATGCCAACTTTGTAGAATGAGTTAGTAAGTGTTCCTTCTTCTATTTTTTTTTTAGAAGAATTTGAGAAAGGTGGATATAACATAATTCTTCATTGACTGTTTAGTAGAATTCATCAGTGAAGCCATTCTGGTCCTTGGTTTTTCTTTTTTGGGATGTTTTTGATTGTGGATTCAAGTAAGGAGATGAAGTAGTTACAAACCAAAAATATAGCTTTGATATTTACCTATGTAGTTACTTTTACCATGGTTCTTTATTTTTATATATATATATATATATATATATATATATATATATATATATAGCTTCAGGTTGCTATCTAGTGTCCTTTCATTTCAGCCTGAAGGACTTCCTTTAGCATTTCTTGTAGGGCAGGTCTACTAACAATGAATTCCCTCAGCTTTTGATTTTTCTAGGAATGGTTCTTTTATTTTTAGAGCATACCTGTTCTGGCTATATAATTCTTGGTTGACAGTTTTCTTTTTTTCCTTACAGCACTTTAAATGTCATCCCACTGTTTTCTGGTCTCTGGTGTTCAACTGTTACTGAAGATTGACTGGTAATGAGGATCCAATCTACTGTCTGTCACTTATAGAAGTGCTTATTTTGAGATCTCCTTGGCTTTTTGACAATTTGATTATATTGCGTCTCAGTGTGGATCTCTTCGTGTTTATACTAACTTGGAGTTTGTTGTCTTGGATGTGTAGATTCATGTATTTCATGAAGTTTGGGAAATTTTGGGCCATTATTTCTTCAGTTATTCTTTCTGCTCCTTTCTCTCTATTCTCTCATTCTGTGGCTCATTATGCTTGTTTTGGTATGCTTGATGGTGTCTCACAGGTCCCTAAAAGCTCTGTTAATTTTTCTTCATTCTTTTTTCTTTCAGTTACTTATACTGGATAGTTTGTTTCTTTTTCTTTTTCCCTATTTTTTAGTAGAGACAGGGTCTTGCTCTTGCTCAGGCTGGTCTCAAACTCCTGACTTCAAGTGATCCTCCTGCATTGGCCTCCCAGAGTGCTAGGATTACAGGTGTAAGCCTGGTCCTTATACTGGGTAATTTCAATGGAGCTATCTTAAAATGCACTGATTCTTTCTTCACTCTGTTCAAATCTTCTGTTGTACCCATTTATAGTGAATTTTTCATTTCCATTATTGTACTTTTGGGCTCCAAAATTTTATTTGGTTTCTTTTTATAATTTCTGTCTTTTTCTTGCTCTTCTTACCTTGGTGAGACATCCTAGTTTGCTTTTAGTTCTTTGTCCATTATTTCCTTTAGCTCTTTGAGCACATTTAAGAGTTTATTCAAAGTTCTGGCCTACTAATTTCTGTGAATTTCTTATTTTTCACTGAATGGACCATACTTTCTTGTTTCTTTGCAAGCTCATAATTTTTTGTTGAAAAGTGGACAGTTTGTGTATTGAAATGTGTGGTAGTTCTGGAAATCAGATTTTCTCCCTCCCCATGGTTTGTTGTTGCTTGCTGCTTGTTGTGGGTTATAGTTTTTGCTTAGTGAACTTTCTAAACTTTTTGTGAAGGCTATATTCTTTGTTGTGTGGGGACTCTGAAGTGTCTGTTCTGGTAGCTTATTGGTCAACTAGTGATTTGACAGAGATTTCCTTAAATGCCTAGAGTTTTGCAGATTGGTTCAATGTTGACACACTTTTCTGTGCTTAGCCAGTCTGTTTATAACTCTTCATTTCTTGATTGCACAGAAGCTAAAGGTCAGCTAGAGGTCAAAGGCTATGGCCTTGTCATGATTTTTTTTGAGCATGCATTTAGCCCTGGGCATACGTGTAGCCTTCCAAATTCCCTGTTACCTGCCGAAGTTTTTCAGAGCTGTTATTTCCCCATGTAACTTTTTCCTCAGCCTCGTCTTTCCTTGCCTTTTGGCTTCTCTATTGTCTGCTCCACCTGTTATCCCTTGCCCCAGGTGGCTGTAGCTGGTATATTTGCCTTTAAATGCTTTTTGACAAACCCTGCCCATTCCAGGGACCTGCTTCCCCTGAGAAAGTTCTGAGATGGATAAAAAAAAAAAGGCAAGCCCCTGACTCAGTCCCTCAGGTAACAACCAGACTGGTTGAAACACACAGTCACAATTCTTCGCGAATAGGATCTGCGTTACTTCCTTTGGCAAGTGTATGATGAAAAATGTCTACATACAGGGTGATATGATTTAAGGGTAACATATGACATCTAGTTTTAGGGTTTTTTCAGCATCAGCAGTACCACACTAGACAGTTTTAGTTTTATATAAATTTCTACCCCTTCGTATTAAATATTTTTCTCCTTTATAGGCTAGAGTTATCTTGAGTTTTATATTCACCATTTGCTTCTTATCATTTCACTATATATCATTGTTCTTTTTTTTTTTTTTTTTTTGAGACAGAGTCTCACTTTATTGCCCAGGCTAGAGAGTGAGTGCCGTGGCGTCAGCCTAGCTCACAGCAACCTCAAACTCCTGGGCTCAAGCAATCCTGCTGCCTCAGCCTCCCCAGTAGCTGGGACTACAGGCATGCGCCACCATGCCCGGCTCATTTTTTCTATATATATTAGTTGGCCAATTAATTTCTTTCTATTTATAGTAGAGATGGGGTCTCACTCTTGCTCAGGCTGGTCTCGAACTCCTGAGCTCAAATGATCCGCCCACCTGGGCCTCCCAGAGAGCTAGGATTACAGGCGTGAGCCACCGCGCCCGGCCCCTAAGACTATTTTTAATTTTATATTTAGTACTTTAACCTTCCTTGAACACAATAGGAGACAAATAAATAACTGTTTAATAAAATCAAACAAAGCATGAATAAATAGTTTAATTTTAGCGTTGACTATAAGGCAAAATGCTAACTTTTTATCCCAAATAACCAATGGTTTCAGCAGCACTTATTGAATAATCCTTCCTACATTAATCTGTGATACCAGCTTCACCATATACTACATTTTTATACATAAACAGTCTATCTTTAGACTACCTAGAGTTCTGTTCCATTGATCTATCAATTTATATGATACTACCACTCTTTTCATCAGTATAGCTTTATAGCACACCTTAATATCTGGTAGAATACATTCTCCTTTTGTTACTTTTACTTTCCTTGAGAATCCTAGGAGCCAGGCATATATTCTCTATGCAAGTGTTTGGAAGAGTCTTCTCAGTGGAGTCTGATATACCCAAAAGAAAAGACCTAAAGATAAGAGGACTGGGGGTGCCCCAAGGACACAGACAGCTAGATGGTCGTACCATGAAGATCACATCAGGAAGTCCCAACCATTCACACACAGCATCCAAACAGCTTTTTTTTTTTTTTAAGTTGGTTTTTATTTGCCTTACTGCACTGGTTAGAACCTCCAACACAATGCTTTGTTTTTCCTTGTTTAATAGACTTTATTTTCTAGAGCAGTTTTATGGTCACAGCAAAATTGAGCAGAAGATGCAGAGATTTCTCTTTTATCCCAGGCCTGTCCTCCCTCATGTCCCCTTTGTCAACATCCCTCATCAGAGAGGTACATTTGTTACACCTGAGGAATCTTCATTGACACATCAGCATCACCCAAAGTCCACAGTTTACATTAGCGTGCACTCTTAGTCAAATAACTTTTTACTGACTCTGTCTTAAATATGAGCACATGGCTGAGGAGTCCAGGCATTCAAGAAAAGCAACTTATATAAATGAACCGAATAAAGCTTTCCAGAAGAGAGATTATGTATTAAGACTATCACTGCTCTATTCAGAAAAACAAAAGACTATTATATCCCCAAAATAAGAGGATAATGCTATAAGAAACATGTAGAGAACAATGACAAAACCAAGTTGTTAGAAAGTAAAAACATGACAGCAGAATTGAAAACTTCAATAGAAACGTTGGAAGATAGTTAAGCAGCTCCTCAGAAACCAGAGTAAAACACAAAGATATAGACATTGGAAAGATTAAAAAACAATTAAAGGACCAGTCCAGAAAGGGGGAACAGAAAAAATAGGAGTGTAAGTAATCAAAGAAAATTCAATGATTTCTAAATTGAGAGAGCTGTTGGGTGCCCAGCTCAAGGGCTGAGTATAGGTCCACACTAGGTCCACACTCAGTATAGGTCCACACTCAGAAAATTTTCAGAACACCAGAGACAGAGAGATGAGCTGACAAGTTTCTAAAGAGAAAATGTAGTTCCATGTACAGTCTCAAGAATCAGAATGATATCTGGCTTTGCAACAATACTGGAAACTAAAAGACAATGGAACGATGCTTTTGAAATTCTTAGGAATATAATTTTCAACCTGGAATTCTATATTCAGGCCCACAATTATTTTAATAGCCTGATTCCTTGAAGTTTTTTAATAAACTTGCCTATAAAGCAGCTGGACTTGGCGACTTTTTTTTTTTTTTTTTTTTGAGACAGAGTCTCACTCTGTTGCCCTTAGTAGAGTGCGGTGGCGTCAGCCTAGCTCATGGCAACCTCAAACTCCTGGCCTCAAGTGATCCTCCTGCCTCAGCCTCCCAAGTAGCTGGGACTACATGTGTGTACCACCACGCCTGGCTAATTTCTTTATATTTTTAGTAGATACGGGGTCTCACTCTTGCTCAGGCTGGTCTCAAACTCCTGACTTCAAGCAATCCTCCTGCCTTGGCCTCCCAGAGTGCTAGGATTAGAGGCATCCAGCCTCAGTGCCTTTTTTATATGTCATTCTTCAAAAACTTTTTCACTGTCTTCAGCAACTATTTGTGTATTCAAATTTTCTTCATCATGATTCTTAGTAATTTATGTTTCCTCACCAAAAAAAAATAATTCCTATTTTAATTAAGTGTTCAGGCAGCCTTATCTCATCATACCATATATTCTCTCATTTTGTTTACACTTTGACTAAAAGCCCTAAGTAAAATTGTTCCTTGGTTTCTGAGTGTGCCATGTAGAGGTGTTTTATAATCAGTGACATGCTAGTTTGGTAATAAATTGGAAAGCTTTCCAACTAAAGCCCCTGAGCCTTTCACAAGTGGGCTGCCACTAAAGCTATTATTAATACTAAATATGAGTTTACATAATTGGAAATTTGGGCAATAAAACTGACAGATCTGACATACGCCCCAATTAAATGTCATCTTGTCCATTTCGCCTCATTGATCCAACTGACAAGAGCCATCCTCTTAAATCTGGATTTTGTCATCCAGTAAGAGCCACTCCTAGCTTTGATAAATCAGATTTATCCTTCATCTGGTAAATCTAAGAAGCTTAATGCAATTAAATGGCATTCCCTGGTGAAGATGATGCTTATTCCTGAATCTGTGTGTTTGAAGTCTCTGTTAAGTGAAAAATACTATTTCTAAAAGGCTACGTCCCTTGCTCCACTCCAGCCCACAGGACAGGAGGCGGCAGAGCCAAGTATCACAGAGAGCCTGAAGTTGTAGGGGATGTGAGTGTCTAGGCCATAATTCACTGGCTTCAGGGAACCTCAATCAGTCCAGCTTGGCAATGACCCAGAGGACTCTCTAAAACCAGAAACAAGAACTCTTGGGTAGAGGGAGGGTGAATTCCCACGAGGGGCAGACACAGAAGGAAGCCCAGCATCAGGTCCAGAAGGCTTCCCGAGAGGGCATGCCCAGGCATTAGGTTAGGATAATAGGTGCAGAAGCCACGCTTTAAACATGGGAAGAACCGGCCTCAGCCTACAGTGGTCAGTCCTGCCAAAGACAGAACGTGGTAAGCCAGGGAGCCCACCATGGCTTCCCATTTCTAGAGAAACCTCCAGAAGGACCAAGCAGATGACAGCAGGGTGTGTCAGAAGCAGACATACCTACAGTAGAGATGACGAGGGGACAGGCCAAGACCAAGTACTCTACCAACCCAGCAGCATCAATGGGACTTTTGACATTATTTACAAATGAGTTATACATACAACTGTGTTTTAGCGTGAATGTTATAAAAGCATTCAGTATTCACATATTTGAAACGTACCATAATTTTTGTGATTCTGTCTATATAATTCTTTACTATTTACTATGCGTAGGGCCTCAAAAACAAACCTGGCCCAGGTTCCTCAGCATCTGAAAGGCTTTGAAAAGAGTCAGAAAACTGGTCCAAATATTTTCATGTTCTGGGTTTCTAGGCCTTCCTAGGGCCTGGACTATGTATCCCAAATGCCCAGAATCAGAGAATTCCTACAGAGAGCAACCATTTTCTGAACCAGGAAAATGGGTTCATTAAAGTTTGTAGAATTTAATTGAACTGAACTCAGATTCTGGCAGAGCTCAGCAGGGAACCCTTTCAAAAGAATAAACCCATAGGTTGCTTTGTTTTGTTTCTGCAGAATATGAAGAAGTAGAAAATGAGAGACTGACCCTATCCACAGCCAGTTTAGAAAAGAACTCCAAAATATTGCTTGAGAGGCAGGTAAATGACACAAAAAGGAAAGGAAAGTAGGCTACATGGCTGGGGCCTGGGGTGGGGGCAGGCTGGGGGGATGGGTCAAACAGGGACCCAGCTGAGATAAAAGAAGCATCTTCCCTGGGATTAGCAGCTGTCTCTGAGCAGACATGTGAACTCCTTCCTATTGGGGAAAGAGTCCTAAGACAAACTGAAGGCAGGGCCTACTTCCCACTATGGAAGGAAAACTATTCCTCTATGAGGAAGACTAGCCGGGATATCTAATTTACTGGAAGTTTCAGAAGAAATGAGGCCTGAAACATAAGAGGACACTGGGTGAAAGGAGAAGGAGTAATCCAGAAAAAAAGAAGATCATATACAAAATAAGCAACATAGCTGGGGAGATAACCTGAAAAACTCCCCTACAGAAAATAAATAGAAATGTTGTATAAATGTTTACAAACAACTTTTCAAGTGCATGGCTGAGCGAAAAAGAAAGACGCCAAAACTAAAGAGGAAATTTAAAAACAAGTGTGGGTACCAATGCTTTTGGTTGTCTGCTTTTGGTAGCAGGGATTGGCTTTTTTTTTTCTTTTTTCGAACTCCTGACCTCGAGCCATCCGCCAGCCTCAGCCTCCCAGAGTGGTAGGATTACAGGCGTGAGCCACCGCGCCCGGCCTTTTTTTTTTCTTTTTTAAAGATGGGATCTTGCTCCTGGCTTCAAGCGATTCTCCTGCCTCAGCCTCCCTAGTAGCTGGTGTTACAGGTGGAAGCCACTACACTTGGCTTGGGACTGGCTTTTAATGATGCTGTGAGAATAAGAGACAAGGCTTTGGGGCCTACTTGGGGAGATGAAACAGATTTCTATATAGAGCTCATTCTCATTAATTCTCTCTCTCTCTCTGTCTCTCTCTCTCTCTCTCTCCAGCTCCATCTTCTGTGATACTCTGCCCCAGAAAGTCTAGCTATTTTTGCCTTCCAAATTCTGAGCTCTTTCCCTTTAATTCAGCAAGACTGTTGGTCTCTGTTTGGGTTCCCCCTCCCTGCTCTGAAGCCTGGAAATTGTTTCCACGTGGTAAACTGTGGCAATGGTAGGGTTCACTTTATTCCCCTTCTCTTAGGGATCAAAGTCTTGCACTGACTATTGTCCAAGGTCCAAAAGCAGTTGTTTTATATATTTTGCCTGATTTTCCAGTTGTTTATGGCAGGAGGGAAATTTTCATAGAAGTTAATCCTTTGTGAGTAGAAGCAGGATTCTCCATTAGTTTTTAATTTCAATAACTTCTAAAACATTTGTATGTTTGATTTAGTTCTCTTTCTAAGAGAGAGAATATGAGAGAGATGACAGAGAGAAATGAAAAAGGATATTTTGTATTTCCATGGTGTCAGTTGTAATTTCCCCTTTTTCATTCCTGATTGAACTTGTTAGAGTCCTTTCTTTTATGCTTCTGGATAATCTAGTGAGAGGCCTGTCAACTTTGTTTATCTTTACAAAGAACCAACTTTTTGTTTCATTAATCTTCTATATAGATCTTTTGTTGTTGATTTCATTTAGCTCTGCTCTGACCTTAGTTATTTCTTTTCTTCTGCTGAGTCTGGGATTGGTTTGTTCTTCCTTTTCCAATTCCTTGAGATAATTTATTAGATAGTTGATTTGTGATCTTTCTGTCTTTTAGATGTATGTATTTATGGCTATGAATGTTCCTCTTATTACTGCTTTTGCTGAATCCCACAGATTTTAACCAAAATCTACAAAGAACTCAAGTGAATAAGCAAGAAAAAAATCAAACAACCCCATTAAAAAGTGGGCAAAAGATATGAATAGAAGCTTTTCAAAAGAAGATAGACTAATGGCCAATAAACATATGAAAAAATGCTCAACACTTCTAATCTTCAAGGAAATACAAATTAAAACCACAGTGAGAAATCACCTAACTCCAGTACACTGTGATAATGAGTTAAAGATAAATATTGTAAACCCCAGAGAAACCACTATAAAAGCAGTGTTTTAAGAAGAAGTACATCTTATAAGCCAATATGGGAGATGAAACATAATCATATTGCTTCCACTTCCAGAAAGATGTACTAGGAAACCCTCAGGACTAGAGAAATGACATGATGGTGAGTTCCCTGGATTTTCTTTTAGCCTCAAAAATCCAAGAAAGATTTGGAAGTGAAGAAGCTGGCAACCCTCAAAAGGCAATAGGCACAGATCAAAAATAAAGCCCCAAGGAAAGCATGCTCTCGTTAGCCAAAAGACAAGAAAATGAGTAGCCTAGCAAGACAGAAAACCTTTAGACATAACCACTCTACTCCAGCCAAACACCACAGAAAAAACACTGTACAACATGCAAAGCTGTATGTATGTATATTTGTACACAATGTTGTACAATGTGGCCACACTCCCAGCTACACCAGCAAATGCTGAGTTTGGGGCCTAGATTTTTACCCTCATGGGGCTATAACAAGGTGCTCCCAACACCCCAGCCAGGGTATTGTAGAGAAAGCCAAGTAGGGAGCCAGGAAATAAAAGTCATATAGGTTTTAAAGGAAGAAATAAAGCTATCCCTATTTGTAGATGACATGATTGTATATGTAGAAAAACATTTGTACTTCCATATACAAGCAATGAACTTAACAATAAAGTTAAAAATACAATATCATTTACAAAACACTAAAACAAATTAAGGCTAAATCTAACAAAACAGGTGCAGGACTTGTATGCTTAACCACTTCGGTACCAGCGTCAACTATAGTCGATAGCCACAGATGAACGTGCACAGCGGCTTTAGCCGACAGCCATGATATGACTTTTCTAATTTTTCATTTATCAAAATAAAATTGTGAACATTTAAAAATAACATAATGAAAACATATATGTATATGTAACCTATTCTGATTTACATTACAAGTAAAGCTGCCTATAAAGTAAAACAAGCTTTCAGTGCTTTAAAGCTTTCCTCATCACACAAGAGCAAAATGGATTCGTCGTTGTCAATGCACAGTACAAACTATCGTGCGGACTGTGAGTGCCAGCTGTGGGAAGGTTTCGCAGCCAGTGAGCGCGGTACCGAAGTGGTTAAAACTATACATGCTGATGAACTAAATCAAAAAAGAGCTAAATAAGTGGAAAGACATACCATGTTCATGGATTGGAAGATTCAACACAGTAAATATAACCATTCTCCCCAAATTGATAAGCAGAATTAATTCAATTCCTATCAAAATTCCAGCAAGTCTTTTTATACATATAGACAGTGAAGCTTATTCTAAAATATGTATAAAAAGCAAAGGAACTAAAATAGCTAAACATTTTTTAAAAAAAAGTAACGTAAGGGGAGAAATCAGTCTACTCAATTCCAAAACTTATTACATAGCTACCATAATCAGGGCTGCCTAGTACTAGTGGAGGCATAGACACATCCATGGAATAGGATAGTGAATTCAGAAATAGACCCACACAAATATTCCCAACTAATTTTTGACAAAGGCACAAACACAATTCAATGGAGAAAGATAATCTTTTCCACAAATGGTACTATAGCAATTGGACATTCATAGGCAAAGAAAAAAATATAATACACCTCACCCTAAGTCTCACATTTAGGATGTGAGACTTAGGACTTAAATGTAAAGTTATAAAACTTTAAAAAAGAAATCTAGGACTAGGCAAAGCATTCTTAGGCTTGACATCAAAATTATGGTCCATAAAAGAAAAATATTGATGCATCAAACTTCATCAAATTTAAAAATGGGTGCTCTATACAGAAAGAGAAATCTCACATGTTCTCACTCATATGTGGGAGTTAAATATTAAAATAATTGATCTCATGGAGATAGCAGAATGATGGTTATCAGAGGCTGGGAAGTGTAGCAGGGAGTGGGGGAGGAAGTGGGGATGGTTAAGGGGTGCAAAAATATAGTGAGACGCTTAGAATGAATAATATTTGATAGCACTACAAAGTGACTGTAGTCAACAATAAGTTATGGTATATTTTTAAATTACTATAAGAGTGGAATTAGAATGTTCCTAACACAAGAAATGATAAGGGATTGAGGTGATAGATACCCCAATCACCCTGATTTGATCATTACACGTTGTATACCTGTGTCAAAACATCACGTTCGTGCTATAAACTATTGTTTACCCATAATAATTAAAAATTAAAAATAAATGTGGGCTCTGTGAAAGACCCTGATAAGACGATGAAAAGACAAGTTTCAGTAAGAGAAAAAATATTCACAAATCATATATTCAACAAAGAACTAGTGTCTAGAATAGATAGAGAACTCTCAAAACTCAACAGTAGGAAAGCAAAAAATCTAATTAGAACGTGGGCAAAAAACCATGAAAAGACATTTCACTGAAGAAGATATACAGATGGCAAATAAGAATTTGAAACTGTATCCAACATTATTAGCCACTAGTGAAATCCAAACTAAAACCACAATGAAATATCACTACACACTTATCAGAGGGGCTTAAATAATAATTAGTCTGACTAATCCCATATACTCATGTATATGTAGACCACATGCAATACCCTGAGCCTTCCTACTTTGACGCAACTCCTTAAGAGCCCCAGCTCACACTGGGCTCAGCTTCCTATTCTTCGGTTTCCATTCCTGGCTTAAACTCCATCTTTACTTCCTGTTGCAATCCTACCTCTAGGAGGTGAATACTGTAACCTGGTAAGTGCTTTGTCAATTATGACCCTTACAAATATGAAGGGCTGTGGGACTGGCCAGGGCATGCTGGAACGAACATGGACTTGGTGGTCAGGCACATCTAGATTTATATGCCAACTGGGCAACAATTGCTGTGTGGCCTTGAACAAGTCACTTGGCCTCTCTGAACCTCAGTTTCTTCATCTGAAAAAAGGCGACTGGCAGCAAGCCTTATTTCTCTTGTTCTCCATGAGCAATGAAAGTGGTGCTGCTGGCAAGGGGACCGGTGTAGAGACTGGCCAAGGAGCAGGGACCCTGTAGAGCACCAGCCTGCCTGCTGTGCCTCTGAGGCTGGCGACTGTGTCTGTGGGCTGGCAGCCTGTGGGGGCTTTTCGTTGAAGGGAGACTTGGTGTTGGGAGCTGTATCCCTGCAGTGGCAGGAGCTTTCTGTCCCTCCCAGCCCCACTCTGAACCTGGCTGGCCAGCCAGCGTGACTCCAGGGCTGGCCGGCCCTGCCTCTGCAGCCCAAGCTGGCAGCCTGGCGGCAGGGCCTGTCGTGCTTATCGGCCCCTGTGTTTGCTCAGGATGGGTACGGGCCTCCTCCTCCCCCTCAGAAAACAAGAAAACATGTTTTGCCGGTGCGGGTGGAGTGGGGTGCCCCCCAGGGAGGCCGCCAGCCTGTTGTTGTTGGAGTGCCGAGCTGGCCGCCAGTGCCTGTTTCCTCCAGCTGTGCAAGCAGGGCCCAGCCGAGCCCCTGTCACAACAAGGGAACAATGGCTTGGATGGGCTGCTGGTGGGTGGAAGGGCAGCCCCTCTGTGCCCCGCTTCCACCAGCGACAGCGACGGGTTGCTGGGGCGGCGCTGCTCTCCCTTTACTGCCCCTGCCCCTGTCTTGTTTTCCACCTTGTGGGCACACAGTCTCCCTCCTCGGGGCCAAGGAAAACAGCCGCCTCAGGAAGCACCTCTGGGCTGCTGCTGGGGTTCCACAGCTCTCGGAGGCAGCAGAGAGGGGGCAGGGGCCAGAGAAGGACTGGCAGCACACAGACTCCATTCTTGGTGGGACTGTAGCTCATGAGTCCAGGTCTGTTTCCGACTGAGCACCTCGAGGACTCACCTCCTTGCATCTTTGTGTCTTCAGGCCCAGCTCCTAGAGCTGCTCTGGGAGCCATAATCAACCTGCCCTGGATATATCTTACTTTTTATCAAGAAGCTCACAACAGACCAGTTAGGTTAAAGCCTGTCTGGGTTCCCCCCAAAGTAAGAGGTAAGGATGTGAGTGCAAAAGACTTGAGAGCAATCCCCAAAGGTTTCTCTGGGGTGTGGATCCCAGATAGCTCCCATGAGGGGAGAGAGATAAGGAAGGGAGGGAACCCACACAAGGTGCACTAGTGAGCAAAGACCCCTGTGGGCAACGGGGGCTCAGTCCTGCCGGGGACCCCTGGGGGACAGCATAGAACAGAATTTTCCCCCAGAGGTGCAAGGAGGCTGGAACATACATCTGCCACTCCCTCCCATCATTGGTTGAGGGTTACTCCTGGCACCTAAACTCCCCCAGTTTCCAGACGGCCCTGTGAGTGGGCTGAGCATGCTCCTGTAGCCAGAGAAAGTCCACGGGCAGAGAAATGCGAGTTCACAGCGTTGCAGGAATGGTCAGCGCCACAGGGATATGGATGGGACACTGACTGACAGGCCCTGCTACAGTTGGTAAAGCAAGGCACATCTCACTTTTGTAGAGTGACCCTTGCTCCCCCAGCCCACACATCCCCATACCCTGTGCATACAGGGACTCTGGCCCCATATCCTCTTCAGCTCTCAGCAAGAAGATGACCCCCCTCCAAGGGTCACAGCCCCTGCCACCAACCCACAGGCTCTGAGCCCCACCAAGCAATCGCAAGTCTTGCCATCCTTGCCAATTCTGACCCTGTCCAGAGGGAGTCCATGCCCTTTGATTCCTCCCCCTTCCACCTCTGCCTTCCATTCCCATCCTCAGCCTCCACCTCTGAAAGGCTGGGGCAGTATTTGTCCTCCTTCCTTTTGGGGGAAGGTCTTAATATTACTGTCCTGGAGGCATATCATCAATGCCCAAACACTCTCCCACTAGGTCCAGGGCCTCTTGTGCAAACAAGGCCAGTCATCTTCACTGTACAGATGAAGAAAAGCTCTAAAAGTCAAGTGATGTGCCCAACTTTGACACAACAAGCTGTCTTCTGATTCCAAGTGTTTGGAAAAAATGGAACGTGCATCCTGTCGCTGGAGGTTTATAACAGACATTACGAAAGAGTGCTCTGGTCTCTTTTGCCCTGCCAATTGCATGTGTGCAATGGTGTACCAAGAGCGGAGTGACCCATCCCAGGTGTGGGCCATAAGGGGGTGCATTGTCTGCAGTAAATTTTAAAATAATAATAAAATTAACTAAAACTCAGCCAGCTTTTTACTATCACCATGCACTGGCAATTCTACAGCATGTTAACGATAAAATACTGTGCCACCCAAGGTGCTGCTCTCATCAACCCCCATCACGCACCCCTGCACCGAGCTCTCCTCTCCTCTCTGTAATCGTGGCAGATATTGGGAACCCACAGGTCTCTCTCCCACTGAAGTGGGATGCTGCCTCCAAAGCCGTGTTTCATACATGCCTCTAAGCCACCACATTCTGAGCTGGCATCAGAACCTAGCACCTAAGATTCCTGGGACCTATGGGTCTTAGTCCAGGCCCTGTTCTAGAAGGATCCCACAAGCTGTTTCTCTGGGCTGGGGGTCCAGCCTGGGCTCCATCCTCTCAAACTTAATCCAACTCCCCACCCCACCTCTCGGATTTTACAGTCCTCTCTAATCTTCTCTTACTGTCCTCAGCTCTATTTTTGCTCTGTCCTTATCCAACTACACACCTGCTTCCTGCCCCCAGGGCACCTAGGCCCTGGCCTGAGAACTCAGTCCAAAAAGGCTTGGCCTCCTGCCGGCTTAGCTCTGGGCCGAGCTCTCCCTGTGGCCAGACATCACAGCCCCACAGGGAGTCCTGGAAGGTGACTTCTCACCTGTGCATTGTGCCGTGGAGCCAACCCTGAACCCACCGGGAAACCCCCCTCAGGGAAACCTGGCCTTCAGCTCTCATGGCCATCTAAGTATATTACGGGTTTGCTCACAGGTTTAGTGTCTGTCTCCCTCCACTGGGAAGTCCATTTTAAAAGGGCAAAAACCTGGTCCATCTTGATCCCCTGCTGTATCCCCCATACCTAGAGCAGTATGAGCTATTCTCAGCCCACGCTTTGGCCCCACAGGCCCAGATTTACTTGGGGTAGCCTCCACACTTGGGATGTCACCCCCCTGACCCCCTCCGGGCATCCCTGCCCTTCACCCCTTCACCCCACGGAGGACCTCAAGCTCTTCCGCCTGCCCTCGACCTCTGTCCATCAGCCACCCTGCTCTCCTGCCTTCTCGCTGGGCCCTCACCAGCCCTCTGGCTCCCTGGGATCTGGATCTTTCCCCCAGCACCTGTCAAACCCATCAGCAGCCCCAGGGAAGGAAGGACAGGAGGTGCACGAGCAGAGTATCTGAGAGTTAGGAGCCCGAGGTCGGACAGGCCAGACCAGCCGTGTGACTCTGGGCTGATTGCTTAGCCTGTCCACAGGTCAGTGTCTCCTCCATCCCCAAAATGGCAGAAGCAATAACACCCACCTCAAGGGTTCTTACAGAATTAAACAGGGAGCTGACATATGGCCGCTGTGTGGTGAGCGCTCAGCAATGCCTACCGTTATTCATGCTCCATTAGAAGATTTTTGCAATAGTCCAGAGGAAAACTTCCAACCCAGTCGGCCTCCCCCAAACCTTATAGGGATCCCTGAGGAAAATGTTCGAGAGTTAGGTTTGCACAGATCTCAGATTGACAAGCGCTGGTCTAACTACCACCCATTCTGCAATGCATTAGTGACCTACTTCTTCACCCTTCCCGGTACCCTCAGCCTTTGTCTATGGCTTTGCACTTTTTCTCCTGAAGAGATGGAGTCTATTTCCTCACCTTTGAAGGTGGGCTGGCCTGTGGCCTGCTCTGACCAACAGCATGCAGCAGAAGGGACTGGGTGACAGTTCTGGGCCCAGGCCGCAGAGGCCTTGCATGTTTGTGTCTGCTCTCTTGCACCTCCTCAGAGACCCAGCCTGGGCAACACAGGTGGAGCAGAGCCCAGCCAGCCCAGGCACCCCCGCCCAGGCCGTCTAGACCAGCCAACACCCAGCCACCCCCAGACATGCAAATGAGCCCATCCAAGATCAGCATCCTTCTAGCACAGGGATGTGATGATAATATTATCTTTTATTGGGTGCCTATTAAGTACCAGGTACTTTATATCACACAATATCTCAAATCCTTGCAACAGCTCTACTGAATTTTATTGTATCCATTTTTATGAGGAAATGAAGGCTCAGAAAGTTCAAATGACTTGCCCAAGCCATAGCTCCTAAGTGGCAACATTTGGCTGTTTGCCCCCAAACCCAGGCTCTTCCTACGGCACCCAATTGCCTTTCAGGCTGTTGTCATGTTCCTCCCCTACTCAAAACTTCAGCGGTTCCCAGGGCCAACAGAATAAAAGCCATCTCTTCAGCATGGGCCGTGGGGCCTCGCCCATTGCTACACGCACCAGGCCAGGGTGCCCCAGGCTTTCCCGCAGCCCTCGGCTTTGCTGCCGCCTCAGCCTGTGGTGTGTCCCTGGCAGGCTGACCTGCCAGGCCTCAGGTCCAGCTCAGGGGCACCTTGTCCAGCAAAGCTGCTGCTCAGCTAGGACACTCCTGTGTTCCCACAGTGCCCTGCCGGACCCTCTGTGCTGGCCCAGGTCAGTCTCCTGTACCAGATTTAGGGGTCCTTGGAGACACAGACTCAGTCCGACCCACCCCTGAGTTCCCAGCTGCATCCCCCGCAGGGCCTGCACTCAGTAGCTGCCGAACCACCAAACTGAATCGGATTGGATTGCTGACAAAATAAGACGGTGGGTTCAACATGGCACAGAAACTGGTTGTGCAGATTCATTCAACCATTATTCCTTGAGCACCTACTATGTGCTCCAGGATTCTCAGTTGTAATAGTAACAACTCAGCTTAACATAAGTGGGGAAAAAAATCACTGAAGGAATATAAAGTATCAATGGGAAGAAG
The DNA here is from genome assembly GCA_008750895.1 of Mirza zaza. Taxonomy (NCBI): domain Eukaryota; kingdom Metazoa; phylum Chordata; class Mammalia; order Primates; family Cheirogaleidae; genus Mirza; species Mirza zaza. The sequence continues at coordinate 54,287 of VSMD01063070.1, read as the reverse complement.
ACTTAACATGAGGCTCAGAGAACAACCGGGAATCCAGGGAGGCTCGGCAGCAGGAGCTCCAGCCAAGGCGACCTTGTGGGCAGAGAATCCGCACAGAATGCTGCTGTAGGTGCCCGTCCCCACCTGTGGGTGTGGCCTCTCCGAATGGACCCTCTGCTGTCCCTTTATCTCTGGGTCATTCTCTCTGGAGTCAAAGTCCTGAGCCTAGATCACATGCCCCCAGCCGGCAGTCAGAAGAGGGGAGGAGGAAATATCCCGCTCCCTGTGACCCCTGTGATGGGACGGTGCTCTGGTTCCCTCCAGGCTCACATGAGAGTCCCTCAACACAAGGACAGGGGTTTGGGTCCCTGGCAGCCAAAATTATTAATATATAACAAACATCAACAACAGTCCCTAGCCTCAAAGAGCTGATATTTTGGAGGTAGAGGTGAGGACAGACCTCAGAGATCATCTATTCCAACAGTTCCCAAAGTGTTATCAGTGGAACACTATGAGGTCAGGAGTATGAGAAAGGTCCTGTGGTCAAATAAGCTGTTTGAGAAACACAGGTGACCTTGGACTTCTTCACTTCAGGACTTCTCAGAGCCTTTAATGTGCCAGTGTGTACCATGAGCATTCAGAGGTGGATGAGATTGCTGGCTTTCCTGCCGTATTTGGCCATGCGACTCTTCCTCTGGGGAGTGTTCCTTAGGACTCATGTCAGCAGACCACACTTAGGGAAACCCCAACCTAACCCAACCCTCTCATTTTCAGTTTCAGGGGAAACTGAAGGACTTTCCTGGCCTCACCAGGTCCCTGGCCTCCTGACGGTCAGCCAGGACTCAGGGAAGGGACCAGTTCCCAGAAAGAGGCGGCAAAGATGGAGGTAGGGACCTGGGCCAAGGGAACTGCCTGGGCCCTCCCCAGCCTGACGCTGCCCACCTGCCTCTGTCTGCTGACATGAGCTCACCTCCAGGTGCAGCTGAACAATGCACTCTCTACGACTTCAGGTCTCACTTCCACCCTCAGGAAACTCCTTCCGGGGAAGAGGGGAAACTAGGCAAGCTCCCCAGGTGCCTCCGCAGCCAGAGGGAAGGAGGCAAGCCATTCAGCAATTAGCAGGTGCTGGGGGCCTGGCTGTGGAGTCCAGCCCCGGTTCCTCCACATGGCTGTGTGACCTGGAGAAATGGTCGTTAATTCTCTGAGCCTCGGTTTCTTTGGCTGAAAATAAAAACCGATCCGTTGAGATGTTCCAAATGAACGTATTTAGTAAAGTGTGAGGCATTCTTCAGGTGTGAAGAGTTATTATTATATTGGAGATCAGATATAATACAAACTTTCTTCCCTAATGAGAGAACCTGATAAAAGACTTCTCAGCTAGGGCATGGCAACTCTTGGGAGACTTGCCCAAAAAGAGGTGAAGGGCTAGGATCTGCTGAGAAACAGACAGGACAGCAGAACACTGAATTATTCATTCCAGGAGTATTCACTGAGTGCTGCTAGCTGGCCAGGAATGTGCTTACAGTCACACACACACATATGCCAGCTTGCACCTGCACCTCCATGCCCTTGCTGTGATGGTCTAGGATGCCTAGAATGTGCTGCCCTATCTTCTCCTGGTGAATTTCTATTCAACCTTCAAAATTCAGACAAGGTGTCACTCCCTCAGGAAAGTCTCCCTGGGTTCTCCTTTCTCCAGGCTAAGATGGGTGCTTCTGTTGTGCTCTGACTGTTCAGCCCATCGATACTGATCTTCCTATCCCGAGGTGACTCTTACCTGTGGGTACACCTGTCTCCTCCAATAGATTGTGAATGGCTTGAGGGCTATGCACTTTGAGCCTAGCCTGACTCATACGAGCTGAGTGAGTGAATGTGTGACCCAGCTTTCAGTTCTTCCCATTAAGGGAACCCCGATGCCAACACTTGAAGCAAGATTCCACATGTCTTTACATGCCCTCCCCCCAAAAAAAATATTTAATACATTCCACAAAGCATCTGAGCACTGAAGCTTTTATAAGGAAGACAGAGGAGCTGCACACCCACGGCAGGTTCCCCAGATACTCATCAGACATGTTTATGCCTCAGTCTCCTTCCCACCAGCAGTAATCCTTGGTAGAAGGCAGGATGATGCCCTGACTCCAAGATGCCCATGGTCCAATCTCCACAACACATGAATATGTTAGTTACATGGCAAAAGGGAACTAAGATTGCAGATGGAATTAAGGTTGCTAATCAGCTGACGTTAATACAGGGAGATTATCCTGGATTATCAAGGGAGTCATTAAAAGCATAAGAGGAAGGCAGAAGTGGAGGTCACGGTGATGTGACAGGAGGACATGAAGTGGCTTTACAGATGGAGGGAAGGAGCCATGAGCCGGGAGTGCAGGCAGCGTCTAGAAGTTGGAAAAGGCAAGTAAATGGAATGTCCCATCGAGCCCCTAGAAAGGAATGCCATCTGCTGACACCTTGATTCTAGCCCAGTAAGATCCATTTCAGACTTCTGACCTCCAACACTGTAAAATAATAAATTTGTGTTGTTTTAAGCCACTAAATGTGTGGTAATTGTCTCAGCAGCAATAGAGAACTCATACAGCCTTTTTGTCCTTGCTACACACCACGCCCAGATGCTCCTATTTCAAACAATTCAGCTCTGGCCCAGAACTTGCACATTTTACTCAGACAAACAAAAGCCCTGCAGTTGCTCAAATGTACCCTCCTTAAATAAAGACAATTTAGCAACCATTTATTGTTACTCAAGGATATATCCCAAAACATTGTACCCCTATAATATTTTGAAATTAAAAAAATAAAAAATAAAAGGATAGATCCCTTGGCCAGAGGGCTCACAACCTAGCAACTAGTCAAAGTATCCTTTCCAAATAGATACAGTGTTCTCCGTGAGGGAAGTACTGGTAAATGCAACTTTCTCCATCTCACTAATAGTGAAATAATAATACAGCAAATTTTGGGAGTGTCTACTATGGGCCTGCCACTATTCTTAGGGCTTTACATGATTAACTTATTTCATCCTCCCAACAACTCAGTGAAACAGGTATCAGCATCATCCCCATTAACTATAGAGAGAGCTGAGACACAAAGAATTAAGTAGCTGGGTGCATCAAACAGCTACAAGTAGAACTACCATTTGACCCAGCAATCCCATTACTGGGTGGCTACCCAAAAGAACAAAAGACATTCTATAAAAAAGACATATGCACTCCAATGTTTATAGCAGCACAATTCATAATTGCAAATGTGAAATAACTCAAGTGCACATCAATACATGAGTGGATTAATAAAATGCGATATATGTATACCATGGAGTTCTACTCAGCCACAAAAAACAACAGTGATATAGCACCTCTTGTATTATACTGAATAGAGCTGGAACCCATTATACTAAGTGAAGCATCGCAAGAATGGAAAAACTGGCCAGGTGTGGTGGCTCACGCCTGTAATCCTAGCACTCTGGGAGGCCAAGGCAGGTGGATCGCTCAAGGTCAGGAGTTTGAAACCAGCCTGAGTAAGAGCGAGACCCCGTCTCTACTAAAAATAGAAATAAATTAGTTGGACAACTAAAAATATATATTAAAAAAATTAGCTGGGCATGGTGGCACGTGCCTGTAGTCCCAGCTACTCGGGAGGCTGAGGCAGGAGGATTGCTTGAGCCCAGGAGTTTGAGGTTGCTGTGAGCTAGGTGGACGCCATGGCACTCTGGCCCGGGCAACAGAGTGAGACTCTGTCTCAAAAAAAATAAAATGAAATAAAAAATGAATGGAAAAACAAGCACCACATATATTCACCATCAAATTGGTATTAACTAATCAACACCTAAGTGCACATATAGTGGTAACATTCATCAGGTGTCGGGCAGATGGGAAGGGGGAGGGGGTATGGGTATATACACACCTAATGGGTGCGGTGTACACCATCTGGGGGATGGACACACTTGAAGCTCTGACTTGGTTGGGGCAAAGATAATATAAGTAACCTAAACATTTGTACCCCTGTAATATGCTGAAATAAAAAAAAATTATATATATAAAAAAAGCAGGTGGGTGCAGCGATGCATGCCTGTAGTCCTGGCTACTTGGGAAGGTGAGGCAGGAGGATTGGTTAAGGCCAGGAGTTTGAGGCTGTATTGTACTATGATCACATCTGTGCATAACCACTGCATTCCAGCCTGGACAACATAGCAAGACCCTGTCTCTAAAAAAAAAAAAATTAACTTGCCCAGGGTCACACAGCTAAGATAGTAATTCAGGCAGTCTGACTCCAGAGTCTGGGCTTTTACCATTGCTGTACACCATCTCCCCACATACAAGTAAATGAATAAATGAGATAAACATGGATGCACGTGTGGACATATATCTACATGTGCTGACGCTGAGAAGCACAATCAAGACTGGGCACCTGACCTCAAGTTCTCACAGTCGGGCTGGGGAGGCAGAGATATAATTCATCCACAACACTCAGCTCTGGGAGCAAAGGGGACAGGAATCCAAATTGGACAGGAGGGGCCAGAGGAAGCTTTCTGGAAGAGGTGGCCCTGGGCTGTTTTGGCGGCATGTAGGCAATCATCGAGGGAGAGGTGGCAAAGGCACTGGGACAAAAAGACCCTGAGGCCTGAAAAAGAAATGCAGAGACAGGACAGAGCCACTGAGACAGAGAAACGCTGCCTGCAAATGGCAGAGGCAAAGGAAAGGCCACAGAGAAAGAGGCAGAAAATAGTTGTGTCGTGACTGGCTGCTCCCTGCCCAACCTCCCTCCAGTCCCAGGACAGAAAATAGCCTGGCTGACCCATAGTGCGCAAAGCATTTCCTGTGCAGCCCTGGGGACCCCTAAGCTGTGCGTTCTCAGGGGTGGGGCTGGCTGCAGTGGGGGTGTGAGGACAGAGGAGGAGACATGCAGTCTCAGGCCTGGATAAATTTTCCGGAATGAGAGTGGCTGAAGATGGGGAGGAGGTGGTGTGTGTATACCGGGGTGCATGTATGTATGTGGGTGTGTGTGTGCCCGTTTGTGCCTGTGTGGGTGACCCTCCATGTGTGCACACGGCTAATCCTGGGTTTCTATGTGTCTCTCAGTGAAAGATGAAGGCTGGATCAACACACAGCAAGTCATGGCGACCACCTCCCTGCCGTAAGCCCCAGGGCGAAGGGCGGCTCTGAGAGCCTTCTTGAGGTCACAAGCCACCTCCCCTGGGAAGCTACTCGCTGCAATGTTCCTCGAGCAGCTTCCAGTTCTTTATCCTGCTTGGTCCCCAAGGATGCCAGCTCTGTGTGTGACTTCTTCAGGGGTCAGTGACCTGGTCCCAACTTTTACTGGGGACTGAGTGATCCAGAAAAAACTTTCCCTAAGGGCCTCTTCCAGGGAACAGGGAGGTGGAGCTGGGGGACAGTTAGACCTGGATCCTGGAACTCAGAACACCTAATTGGAGAAGATATCTCCTGTCAGAAAGACCCAAATGTCCCCAAGTGACTTCTCCATGACTTTAGCCTAGCCTTTCCCCCTACCCACTGTTGAGTCCCTGTCCTCATCCCCAAGGTTGCTTTTGAGAGTAACTATCTTTAAACCAGCTCTCCTCATCCTGTTTTTATGCAGTTTATTATTTTGCCCTCTGCCTCTGTTTGGTTTTAATCATTCCAACATACGCAGATGGCTTTGAACCTCGAGCATGAGTTGTTCCCATGTGATGGACCTGCTTTCAGAAGCCTCCTAGCAGAGGCGGAGTGCCCACCGGTGGGGCTGCCCCAGCAGGGAAGCTGGGCTTTCATTCTCAGTGGGGGAGACACCCATGCTGCAGGGCGTGGTCCAGGTGAAACCCCGGTTTTCAGGACACTCAGAATGTACATTGTCTTGCTCTCCTCTTAAGTCTGAGTTCTCCCACCCCCATCTCAGCCAGGGTTACCTCTCCATGACCCTTTGGCTCCTACCCTGACCCTTCTAATCACCAGCCAGGATCATTCATTCCACCACATTGGGACCCACAGGGGTCCCGGTAAAAGCCCCCAGGAGAGCTGCTGGCCCAGAACGCCAGCTCCACCAGCTGGGCCAGGCCAGGCCTTCCTGGCCTTCAGGGCCTGCTCCCCGGCTCCCAAACAGCCACGCGGATGAGAGGTGCTATCGTCCCTGCCTTCTCAAGAGGAGACCCATAAGCTCGTGGTTTAAGGAAAGGAAACTAGCATTTGCTGAGCACCTATCCTGCATCTCCTTTAACCAACACGATAATACTTCTGGAAGGGAACTGCAATTCTGGTGAAGAAGGGTTTTCTAGACGAAGCACATCAGGACTCAGAGTACGGTTGTATCTGACACGTTGAAAGGCCAGCGTCCCCTCCTCCCAGCACCCATCCACAGGGGAGGGTCTGACGTGGAAGGAGCACGCAGGAGGCATATTCCTGGAGAAGGAGAGGCCAGAGCAAGATGACCTTTCCCCGGCCCAGCTCCTGAGACTGGCTAAGACCCTCAGGAAGAGATAGGAGGAGCTTCTGGCAGACGCTAGAGGAGCTCTCTGTCCTGGGAGAGTTTGTGAGAGAAGACTCACAAGCCACAGTGCTTTGGGGCCCAGTGACAAACTATGATCTGGGTTTGGTGAAAGGAGCCTTCTCGCCACTTCACGGAACTCCAAGTGGCTCCAGTTCAGTAAGGACCAATGAAAACATGGGGCCACCTCGCACCCAGGCTGTCTGCAGGTTTGAGGGCACTGGGACAGCACTGGACATGCAATGAGGACACTGTAAGGGGCCCCAGAGCCTTTCTGTGATTTGCATACCAGGGCCAATCATGAAATAGCAGGCTACAAAGACACGAGAGACATCCTGTGGACTCCTTAAATCAGTAGAAGTCTGGGGTTCTATAGATGGGGGGTGGCTATGAGGCAGAAAAGTGGAGTATTAAGGACAGTGTGATTTCATGTGTATCCACAGTTGGTGAGGCCAGGGAAACTCATGCCTCATGCCCTTTTAGAGATGGATCAGGACAGAGAGGACAAGCCACTCGCAGAGGTGGTGGAGCCAGTGCCAAGCCTCAGTGTCTCTCGCTCTACAGTCACAGTCGGTCTACCTGGGCCACCTTTAACATCCATTTCCAGGCCAAAATCCTAAGAATCCTCTTAACCAGGCTTGCATCAGTTCTACTTCTAAGGCCAGGCCCTTCTAAGAAATCACCATAGCAGAGGGGGCTGAGTCAACCACTGCAAACCCCTGCCCTGCCCAAGTGGCAATGTCACACCTGTTCCCCCTGTCATGTCGTCTAAGGAACCACGTACCTTCTCTGGGAACCGTGGCCCCATCCACAGGCCATTGGAGAAGCTGCTGTGTCCTTACCTAACACTATTTATTAGTGAAAGGACAGGTACCTGGGCTGATGTGTCCCTTCTCTGGGATTTTTAGATTTAGAAACCAGGGATCAAAGCCAGCCCTCTCCTGTGGCAGCACCTATAACAGATAAGACTTGGGAGGTACCTGTGGGAGAAGCAGGTCTGCAGGGAGAGGTCGGAGCCAGCTCAGAGAGAGATGCAGAGGTGAGAGAGAGAGGACTTGGGATGTTTCGAATCTGTCACCAAACATGCTTTGTGAACTGCTCTCCTTTTCGCCTGAACAAGTATAAGCTGGATTTTGGGCACTGGCCAAAGACCCTGTCCAGCCCCCAGGCCCTTTCCCATCCTTCCCAGGAGAGGAAGGACAAAGGGCAGCAGCGCCAGGGAAAAGAAAAGCCCTGGGAGGGCACCAGTTGGGCTGTCCCTTGGGTTCTCCCAACAATGACACGGGCAGCAACATTGTTTGTTTTGGACTAGAGACGCCTCCCTGGATACCCCCACCCCTCGCTGGCAGCTGAGCAAGGCAGAGACAGGAATGGGTGGTAGGGGCAGTTGCTAGTGTCTCTGGAAACCTTCTGATGCCGGGGGACCACGCAGTCACGCAGGCAGGGAGGGGAAGAGGTCAGACAGGGGACAAGGGAACAGCTTGTTCTTTGCTGGGGAGCAAGAGAGTGACCCCACACCTGGAGGGAGGAAAGGGCTCAGAGACCCCCGACGTACAGAAGCAACATGGATACACGATCGCTACTCAGACCCCCAGTATGGCCTTGCGTCAGCCACTGCTCCTTCCTTTGCCTCAGGGCCACACCTGCGAAACAGCAATGGGGGCAGAACACAGTCTGGGCCAGAGACCGTGATATCTCCCAAGTTTGGAGACAACATGGTCTCACCTGTGATCTCAGAGGGGCACCTGCCAGGCTCCTCTGAACTTGAACTGCCATGACTGTCTGTGAGCCTGCACACCCATGGGGCCTTCCTAAACCTGTCCAACGCCAGTGGCCTCAGGTGCCAGGCATGCTGGGACCCACTGTTGGTGCAAGCTACGGGAAGGGTGAGGAAGCTGGGACCGGGGCAGGGAGGGTGAGTCACTCCAAAGGCAAGATCCAGCCCAACACTGATGTCTTCAGGCCAGTCTAATGTTCAGAGCAGATGCTCCAGAACTGGAGTTTCAGAAGACAAGAGTGTTCAGAGCAGGAGCCCAGTCCAGTGCTTAGGAACACAGACACCTAGCCCAGCTCCTCTGGGGGGAGCGGGAGGGGACACTGACAAAGCTAATCAGACTGTCAGTGTGCAAAGCAGGGCTTGTAAACTGTATAAAAAGGATAAAAACTCACACCGCTGAGTTAGATGGCTTTGGTCCAGAGGTGCCCAGGATGCAAGCATGCCAGGCTATTGGCCTGCAGAGACTCAGGGACCAGGCGTGGCTAAGGTGCCCACGCCAAGCGTGGTAGGATCGGCACCTGTGATGAGGAAGAAGAGACTGCGAGTCACATGCAGGACACCTGAGAGCTCTCAGCTACAGTCCCCGCTGAGGGCATGAGCTGTGTCATTGCCGTCAGGGCAAGGCCACGTAAATGTCTACGGTTTCTGTGCCAAGGATGGGAGACAGGGTGTAGAGCCCCAGGCTTTGAGATAAAGAGGCGTACGGTGGTTGTGGCTTCCCCAGGCCTAAGCAGTCCCAATCCACGCTTGCACGGGAGCTACGGAACATGGCAAACGCTGTTAGTCTGTGAGGCCTGGAGACGACCCGTCCCCAGAGCACAGGGCCTACTGGGACAGCTTTCTCAGTCCAGCCTCAGGGTCCCTGGCGTCTGAGTGTCAGCCCAAGCATGCTGTGGGTTAACCCCACGGACGGAAGAAGGGAACCAGCAGGAAGAGTCCAAACCTCTCAGACACTCGACACTATTTGACTCAGTTCTCAGCCACCCAAATCCTCTTTCCTCATCAATTCATTTCCTTCTGCTTATCGGGTGCTGAGGTCACATTAATATCACGTCCTCTGGCTCAGCACTGTCCAATGGGACAGTCTGTGATGACAGAAATGTTCCATCTCCACTGCGGAATACAGTAGCCACTAGCCACACGTGGCTGCTGAGCACTTGAAATGTGGCTAGTGAGGAGCTGAATTTTTCATTTTCATTCACTTTACTTTTAATAGTCACATGTGACTTGTGACTACCACATGGAACACCCAGGCCTGGCTCTTCCATCGTGGGGCAGCAGGACCCCCTGAAGTTGAGCACTTAACCATATCTGCACACCAGGACCCATCAGAAAGGGATCTCTGCCCAGCGTAGGGCTGAAGTGACAGAGACGAGGGAAGAGAAAGAAAAGGAAGGAAAACGTGTCCAGGTGACGGGCGCACGTGCATTTCCTTACCTCATCCTCGCAGAGACCCTGCGAAGGAAATACCATTACCCCCACCTTCCAAGTGAAGAGACTGAGACTCAGAGATGTCGAGGAACTTGCCTCGTCACACCATTAGCTAGGGCCAGAGTCAAGATCTGAACCCAAGTCTCTGCCTCCAAAGTCCATGGTTCTCCACCGATCAGATAGCTGAGACAGAAAGTGTCCCTTTGCTGGCACTGAGGGGGTCAGAGTGCTGGGCAGGGCAAAGCCGTGGGCTGCCAGACAGTTCTCTAACTCGCCTCTTCCTGAGCTAGGTCTGCCCTGTTACAACTACATTATGAGGTCTGAAGTGAACTTCTAGAAATCAGACACACCCAGATTCAAATATAAGGCCAAAGGCACATGGCCAAAGAAAAATTTTCTATGACTGTGCCATCCATTAGTGCAGATAATTAACGGTTGATTTGATATTTTTGGCATAAAGGGAGGCAGAGTAATGATTTGTTTGGGCTGATATTAAAATATTGTTTCACAGCCCTGCACATGCTAATCTGCTTTCTCACTGATGGGCCAGACAGTGGGGTCAGAAGTGAGCTGGAAGGGAAGGAGATGAGGGTGGAGAAGGAACTCACACTTCTTAGACACCCAGTATGTGCCAGGTACCAAGCTAAACGCCTCGACAGATTATCCCAGGTCATGATCACTCCTATGAGCCAGCTCCGACGATCCTCATCTCACAGGGGCAGCACTAGAGCTCAGAGGGGTGAGGCGACGAGTGCAAAGTCACACAGTTGATAGTGGTAGAGGATGACTTGAAAACCTAGGTCTCCAAGCCCATACCATACCGCACTGGCTCTTGGTAGATATCTAGAAAGCCCACCACTGCTAATGAAGTGCTGGAACTGCTTTCCGGCTCAATCAGATACCATGCCTGAAGTCAGGCTCCTGTGCGGCCGTGCCTTCTCCCAGAAGTTCAGGCTCCCATGAGCAGAAGACCCCCTGCCCCCAACCCCATTGTGCAACCAATGACAATGAGAGGCAGGCGTCCCCTTTCTTACCCACCACTTTCCTCCCCACCCCATGGGGTGCTGCCAGTTCAGCACAATGGTGCATTCTGTGTCCAAAGCCTCCACTGGCAGCCCCTCGCCTTTTGCGGCCCCTCCAGACAATGGCACGGCTCAGATAGCCGGTGACAAATGTATGTGAATGACCAGCTCACGGGAAGTGGCCTTCAATAGTTCGATAGCTTCCTGTATCCTGACATTGTGAAGGCCCACTTCCTGTGCTGTCTCCGAAAATACAGCAAGGCAAGGCTGGGGGCAGGGGCAGCGGCAGGGTTTCCCTGTCTACCCAGGGCCCCAGCTCTCCTACGACACTCAGCCCTGTTAGCTAAGGATGCTACCAGCCTCACCTGACATGTGATCCAAGGGAGAATTCCTCACTAGCCTCTGACCAGTCCCTCCTCCTCTTGGCCAAACCCCACCCAAGCTCAGTCAGAACAAAACGACCTATTTTTAAAGATTTTACAACCTTCCTCAGTCTCACCACCACACCCCCCACTCCCCCTTCCAGAATCCCAGCCTTCTGCTGGGAAGGGCTTTCTCAGGGCTGCTCACATGCCTCGGTTGCACCCTAAACACGTTTCCTGGTGTCCGCTGGTCACTCTGCTCTGAATGATAACCTTCGATAGGCTTACAAATGCTTATTAAGTCACCCTGCGACTTTATCTTACCGGAGCTGATAATCACAATTCACTCAGCTTCCTCTGTGTTGCAAAAAGCAAAGTGAAGCAAGACAGTGGGGAGGGGGAGGCCTCCTTTATCTCTGGGCTCCAGCGAGACTGTCCCAGGTCGTGCCTCCCACTGCACCTTGCCTCCCAGCAGAAGCTGGTCCCGCAGATCGAGGCCACCTACCAAGCAGCAGGGAAGCAGGGGTAGAAGGGGAGCTAATGTCTCCTATGGAGTGAGGTACTACTACGCTAAGAGATTTCCCCTCAGTTACTTGGTGAAGTAAGTAGTAAATCCCCATATTAAAGCCTAGGACACAGAGCAGTTAAGTCACTTGGCCCAGGGTCACACAGCTAATGAGAGGCTGAGCCCCACTACCCACAGCCTTCCCACTGGGAAACAGACTTAGATATAAGGGACTGGGGAGGACATCATTTGCCCTGTCCCCTCACACCCAGTCAGGACCCCCATGTCATATCCCAGATGCTGAAGTCCTCTTCCAACTTCCAGACCCGCCAGCAGCCACTCTCTGAGCACTGTTCTCCACTTTGGACAAAGCAGGCGCTGAATCAGCCTCAAGCCACTGTGGTGCTGGGGTTTGGGACGGGGTGGGGGTGGGGGAGGGGTGCAGGTCAAGAAGCGACAACCCATTCATTCCCTCCTGGCCACTGGCATCCGATAGCTATAGCCGGCCAGTCAGGAGCTGGAGTGTCCAGGAATCAGGGAGAACAAAGAGGCCTCTGGAGATGGGAGGGGTGGGAGCCCTCACCGACTTTCCCACCCTCCACCCTCCACTGTCAGGGGAAGAAAGGCCAAGGGCAGGGTGAAGCTGAGGGTCACAGCCAGCTTCACTGCAGGCGACAAGAGCTCCATAGCCAGCAGACTGGGCATCACTCCCAGCACAACCTGCTCCACGTGCAGCTCAGGCACTGAGCCTCAGTTTCCTCATCTGTAAAATGGAGAGAACAATCCCTGCCTTGCAGGGCTCAACAGGATTACATGAGAGCTCATGAAGCATCCAGCCCAACGCTTAGCCTAAAGGAGCTCAGTGGGCAGGCACATCGTTTTCCTTCTCTTCTCTGGGATTTATCTGTCTTGGGTTCCCAAGACTAACAAGGTCTACAGCAGAAGGAGGGCTGCCGCCTTCCAGCCCTTTGCCAAGAAGCGGGACACCTCTGCAATCCTGGGACTCGTGGAACTGGCTGGGCAGAAGGCGGCAGGTGGCTGCACCTGAAGCATCCATTCTTCCTGCCCCTCCAGTGCTGGTTCCTGGGCCCTGAGGGTATAAAAGGCCACATGAGACCGAGGGCCGCTAACCCCTGAGGGAGACACGGTGAGTTGGCACAGGGCAATGCACCCGCAGAGGCCCCTGAGATGATCCCCAGCCCACCTAGTGGAGCTGCATGAAACAATGATGGGGAGGGGGCTCCACTTGCAACCTATTGCCGATTCTGACTCCTAGCAAGCTTCTGAGCCACTTCCGCATCCTGCCCTCAGCGTTTATCACAGAACACATGCGCTGGGGGGAGGGGGGGGGACCTCTTTACTAGCATATCAGCCCAGGACAACCCAATCAGACAGGTGAATCTGGAAAAAATAATAGAAGTGATGTTTGGATTCTTGGTGTTGTTTCTGCCACTCCCTACCCAGTAGGGCACGTGGAGAGCTGCAGAGCTCAGCTGAAACAAAGGCAGGTGTTACCCCTGCAAAGTCAGTGCGCCCCCATCAGGAGGGCCTGGGGTCGCAGTCTAGAGGCGGAAAGGAGTCAAGGCTCTGATAAGGCAGGGGAAGGACGGGACAGGGCCTGGGGCCTGCTGACTGTTCCTTCACCCCAGAGACCACAGGGATAATCAGCTCACAGAGCCTTCCGGCCTCAGGCATTTGGTTCCCACCCTAAGGCCTCCAGCAGGAGAGCAAGAGGAGGAGCCAGCACCAGCCAAGCCCCAGGGTCAACCAGCGCCAGGGACCAGTGGCCAGGCCTCAGCAGGCTGCGCACCTCTCCCCTGCAGAGGTTTCCCAGAGGCAGCCGCTTCCAGGCCACTGCTGTGTCTGCCCTCCTGGTATGGGCTGAATCGTGTCCCCACAAAATTCATATGCTGAAGTCCTAGGCCCCAGTACTTCACCATGTGACTGTATTTGGAGACAGGCTTTTTAAAGACATGATTAAGTTAAAATGAGGCCATTAGGATGGGTCCTAATCTAATTCGACTGGCGTCTTTATAAGAGGAAATTTGGGCACAGACGCCGGGGTGCACGGGGACAAAGGGATGACCATGTGAAGAGGCAGCAAGAGGATGGCCGCCTGCAGCCAGTGGGAGCAGCCCCAGGAGAGCCCTGCCAGCACCTTGATCTTGGACTTCCAGCCTCCAGAACTGTGAGAAATAATTTCTGTTGTCTAAGCCACTCAGTCTGTAGCGTTTTGCTATGGCAGCCCTAGCAAACTAGGACACCTCCCCTGACTCGTGGGAGGATTGTGAGGAAGGGGCTGGGGCCTTTCTCCTCTCACACTCCCGGCTGAGACTCACAGTGGGACATGCTCCAAGAGCCACAATCACCCAGGCAGGGCCCCTCCAGCTCAGCCCTAACCCTCAGCTTCTCCACGTCCTCTAGAAATCTCTACCTGCCTGCAGTGAACCAACCGAGGCAGGGCTGTGTGGGTGCTGGGGACCCAGCTGGGGAGGCCCTGGGGAGAGGGGAGGGGCTGAAACACGGCCAGAGAAGCACCGAAGGGCAGAGCCAACAGGCTTCAGGGCTGAGGATCAGGGTCCCCTTACCATTCCCGAGCCCTCCGCCACAGCATTACTGTAAGTCTCTGTTTCCCCGCTACTTTTTTTTTTTTGAGACAGAGTCTCTCTTTGTTGCCCAGGCTAGAGTGAGTGCCGTGGCGTCAGCCTAGCTCACAGCAACCTCAAACTCCTGGGCTCAAGCGATCCTACTGCCTCAGCCCCCCAAGTAGCTGGGACTACAGGCATGCGCCACCATGCCTGGCTAATTTTTTCTATATATATTAGTTGGCCAATTAATTTCTTTCTATTTATAGTAGAGACGGGGTCTCGCTCTTGCTCAGGCTGGTTTCGAACTCCTGACCTCGGGCAATCCGCCCACCTCGGCCTCCCAGAGTGCTAGGATTACAGGTGTGAGCCACTGCGCCCGGCCTCCCCACTACATTTAAACACCCCTTCTTAGAGCCTAGAGAGAAACCAGTGTCTTAAAGTGTGGCCAAATGTATGGAATGGAAAAAATACTACTAATCACAATAACCAACTTTTCCTAAGTGCTAACTCCATGTGAGTCAATGCTCCAGATGCTTTAGGATGTTTCCTTTCAAGCCTCACGATAACTCTGTCATATATTAGCCCCATCTGACATAAGATTGAGACACTAGGAAGTAGCCTACCAGAGGACACACAGCTGCAAGTGGCAGTGCTGGGTTTTGAAAGCAAAAGCAGTCTAACTCCAGAGCCCAGTTTCTTGGGGGTGGAGGTGGGGGCTGAGAACTAAGCCCATTAAGGCCCCAGCATATGTCAGCGAGGCATGAGTCAGCCAAGGACAGGGCTTTAGGGACAACAGCAGCTGAGTAATCCACCTTATCATCAATCGACCAAATTATTACAAACACACAGGACTCCCATCTGTGGGAACGACTGTGACCTCCTACCCTCCTGCACGTGGGGAAATAGCTTGGAGAGGATCAAAGGGGCAGAGCTACCCCAAGAGTTTATCTTTGGTCTGTGCACTGGGAAAACGCAACAGAGAAGGGGCAGGAAAGGCAGGCTGCAGCCTTCATCAGAGGTAAGTCACGCAAGCCGCCAGCCAGAGGGGCTGTAGCTGTGCAGGGCGGCTGCAGGCACTTGGGGTGTTTCCCCTCATCAGCAAGTCAGCCCATCTGCCAGCCAGAAGCTGACCTTGATTTGGTGTGATGACAAGATGCAAGCTAGGAAGGGGAGGGGGGCGCAGACAGCCACTGGGACCAGCTCTGCCAAGAATCCCGGCTACCGTGGGGGAGCCTTGCCCACTCCAGGCCACATAAGGAAATCGGAGCTCTTCTCTCTTCTATGTGATCTTGAGGCCGAGGGACAAGTGAAAAGAGGGTTTCACATAGTACTAGGAGTTTTATAATCAGCTTCCTGATGAAGTGGGAAACCAGATCCTGCCCTGACTCGATTTTCAAGGCTTCCCGGCCTCACCTGCCACCCTGGCCCACTCTCTCAGGCCCTCAGCCGGAGGGAAGGGATGAGGGGAAAATGGAGAAAACCTAGAGACACTCCAGAAGCTGCAGCCCTCACGAGCTCCCCAGGGAGCCATTCCCACTACTTCATGGGATTTCTTTCTCTCAAGGGGTTGGCCCAGGGTCTGCTGAGATGCGATGGAGAGCTCCACCTGGGAAGTGCCTTAAGTGGTTCCCCTGGTCTGACCCAGGGCCTTGCTGGATTCCTTGGAGCCTCCCCACCCACCCTGCCGAGCTACTGCACAGCTTTGATCACCACTACACGAGGGTTTCCTGAATGCTTTCCTGAGGACATTGTTCCCCACTACAGAGTCACCAGGGTCAAATCCATCATGGGCTGTGCTGCTGGTCCAGGTCCTACCCAGTGGGGAAATGCAGCCCTCTGCCCAAGCCCCATTTCCCCTAGGAAAATTATGCCAGCAGTTTCTTCTGGTTTAGCTTGGGAAAGGCAAACCTGTAGAAAAGCACTTCTGCCGTAGTGCTAAGCTGCCAGGCACCTCAAAGCACACACCTGTTCCCTGTCCTCCAATGAGTCTTGTCTCCACACCCAGCCCCAGTACCTGCTCCATCCCAGAATCACACTCAGGGCCTCTTCATTCATTCAACATCTAGTACAATGATCATGTGTGAGGCACTCTGAAAGGGGCAGAAAGGTGAGTAAGACTTGGTCCCTGCCCTCAAGGAAGTCACAGTCTAGGGGGAACACAGACACCCACCAATCTCAAAGGATGAACACAGGGCTAGAGAGGAAGAGCAGGAATGACAACCTCTGCTTAGGGAAGCCAGATACAGAGCCACATGTTGAGTCTTGTAGCGTAACGCAGTTCACCGTAGCCAGTGTAGGAAGAGCCAAGGAGGCACCAAGGTTTGAATGGGCATAACATATTCAAGAAGTGGCAAAAACTAGGTTCTGTCACGGAGAGTGATGGGCAATGAAGCTAAGGATGTAGGCTGGGGCAACACGGTGAGAGGTCCTGATCCTTCCTGCAAGTGAGGCGCCAGGAAAGTCTTTAAGGAGTAACCTCAGCAAGTATGTGTGTTACAAAGAAAATGCTGGCGTAAATGGAGAATTTTCAGAAAGAGACCAAAAGTTTAGGCAAGAGAGGATGAAGAGAACCTAAAGCAGGAGAGTGAGATGGAGAACAGAGGATGAATTCCAGAGGCAGAAGTGGGTCACCGCAGGTTAGTGATAGAATCCATAGCAGGGATGCGATTTGAAGGGGAAGAGTAAAAAACAACTTGAGCAATGGGACGGAGGAGATGGACTCTACGCCAGACAACGTACTGGGTGTTTTAAAAATATTATCTCAACCTTTACAACTCTGTAAGGGAGGCAGAATTAGCCCCATTTTACAAATGATGCTTAGAAAAATAACTTCTCTGATCACACAACTAGATTACAGAGCTAGGCTTCAAATAGAGGTCAACACTTCAGCCGTCACTCTATGATGAATGTACACAGAGAGGGCTAGCACACTGCTTTGGTTGATCATCTGGAGTTGAAGGGGACATTCAGACTAGAGATATACATTGGGGAGTCATCAAGGTAGACACTGGTGGTGGCTGAAGCCACAAATGGGCTAAGGCTGCCCAGCAAGAAAACAGAGGCAAGAATGAAGCTGGAAGAACACTCACATTTAGGAGAACAGGAGAGAGCAGTGGAGGTGCATAGGAAAACGGTAGTGATGTCAAGTGAAAATTTTGTGAAGAGAGTGTCAAACACTGCAGAGCTATAGTCTGACTAGGACCAAGACGAGGAAACAAGATTTGCCATCGCAAAGGTGAGCCAAATGGCTCTACCATTGCAGTGGTGGAGGCAGAGGGCAAGCAGCAAAGGGCTATGAAGAGTGCAGGGATGGGGCTGGGGGGCTTGAGGAGCTTGGTTTAAAAAGAGATCACCTTGAAATGTTGCAGACTATGCTGTATCCAGAACTCATAAAGAGAGGGCCGGCAGTGTGGTTGTGCCAATTGCTCCAGCTGCACTTGGCAGCTCAGGCTCAGAAGCAAGTAGAAATGGACAATGGAGCCAGCATTTGGCAGTGGGAGAATAGGGACGGTGACAGAGGGCACAAGGGCACAAAGGACTTTGGACCCTTCTAGACAGAAAAGTTGCCCTTGCTGGGACACCAGTAAAGACTTTTAAAACTCATTTGGAGGGTCCATTTGGCATTTTTTAACAAAAAAAAACAAAGCCAGGGTTTACCTTTGTATTATGTAAAAAGGATGTGTAAACCAATAATTAATGTTAACAAATTTAATTCAAAAAGCATAAACTGTTTTTAAATACATCAGAGGGACCACTGGAACAGGATGAAAACTGATATACCAATTACTAATTACTCTTTACTCTTCAAACTGATTCCCCAAAGGCTTCTATTTAGCAAATACTTTAAAAGAGACTGTGTACAGAAAAGGAATAAAAGCCTATTCATTTATATTTCTTTATTTAGTCTGGCTGCCATCCCAATTAGATAAAAGGGAGGTTTTACTGGCCATAACATCTAGCACTTGTTTTTCAAAGCACTCTAAACTGGTTTCTCACTCTTCACACTATCAGCATGGAACACACTAGCATCCCCATGCAGTGGGGAAACCAAGGCCAAGGGAGGTGATGCAGCATACGCCAGCTTACCCTGTGTTCTTTCCTCCCAAGTCCAAAGTTGTTTCCTCTACCTGTTCTCCTGATACATAACCTCCTGGACATTCTGGAGCACCTTGCTCCCCACTTCTCATCTCTGACTTTGCAGACTGCACTGACGGAACTACTACTTAGTAACACAGGTCTGAATCCCCTGCCCATACTGGTTCTTATGCAAGGCAGTCCTTTCTGTAAAATCTTCCAAAGAGGCCCTCAACCACCAGGCCTGTGAGGGTCCCTGTTGTCCCTCAGCCAAGGTTCCTCTCTCCTCCAGATCCCCATCTCACCAGGATCACAAGGACACATGCAACTACTGCAGGAAACAGGCTCTTCCTGCAATAAAATTAAAGCAGCTAACATTTATTGAGCACCTACTGGTTGCCATGAACTATGGTAAGAACTATATATACATTACCTTATCCTCACAACTCAGCAAAAAATTGACTCATTTTACAGATGAGGATATTGAGGTTGAGAAAGGCTAAGTTCTTGCACAAGGCCATCCAAGTTAGCTGCTGAGGCAGCACTCATAACTCATGTCTGTCAGACTCTAGAACCCATTTTATTTTCACTCTCCTACACTGCCCCAGCTCACCACTCTGAAAGTACTTAGACCCACACCAAAGTGGAAAAGGAAAACTGAGCTAGAGGCCTTTTCATTTTCACTGCCTGACTCTTAACCCAGACTCCATGAGGCTAATTCCACGGTGTTTCTCTCGGCTGACAGTCCCACCGGCCCAGGGCCCTGGGAAGCTGACAAGAGTCAAAGGGCTCCCTGGCAGGCTTGTCCTGGCAGCTGCCCAGCTGACTTGTGCTAACACAGCAACAGGCACAGGAAAGGGTCTAGAGAGAATGGAAAAGCACCAGACACTGAGCCGCTGCGGGGAGAGAAGCAATTCCTGCCGTGCTTGGACAGGATAACCCTGCTCTAAAGCTAGCCCCATCACGGGGCAGGGAAGAGATGGGGGAAGGGAGTAGGGGGGCCGAACAAAAAGCCCCCGCATATCCACTTACAAATGTGTTTTAGTTAACTGTGACTGTCTGGCCAATCAAAAAGAGGGTCATATGCCTCCAAGGTGAATCAGCAAGCATGGAAGAAAACCAATCTATGCCCTGGTTCATCCCAGCACTCTGACCTGTCTTTGCCCACATCCACATAAACCCTGCCACCTGACGTCACCCGAGCAGAGGCAAGACAGTATGCACTATCTTATAGCTACCCAGCAGCAGATCTCAGCCAGCCCGTGGGAAAGCAAGATCTTGCTGAGAATATTAATAGACCTGCTGGAGGCAGACATTCAGTGAGGACATGCCCTAAGAAATGAAAGTATTTAAAAGGGGCATAATCAAAGTGAGACTAGAGGAAGGGAGCAACTTGAATTCCAAAAATAAGGCTTCCTCAACCAGGAGCAGAGAGGAGGCATGCCAGTGGAGACAGGGTTATTCTAGAACATCTGAGAATCCAAAACTGACTGTGGGAAAAGTTGTTTGGTATTGTTTCTGTAGGCTTTCCATCCTCAAGTGTTTTTCTTATATATGCAGGATGCCTAAAAGTGTTTTGAGGGAAACCAATTCTGAGATCTAATGTTTGCCACAAGTTGTTAGATCACTAGAAGATGCACACTTCTCAGATGTCAGGAGAGGGGCAGTTTGAGAGGTTGCAAATTGGCAGCCACTGAGTCAAATTAACCCCACAGGTATGTTAGCATTTCTAAAATCAGGAGTTTACACACACACACCTATAATTTTTAGCATTTTAGAAAAATTGGGAAATCTGGTACCACTGGGTGAGCAGCACAAATAGGAAGATGCTGAATCACCACTGCCCCCTTTCGGCAGGCCTGTGCTTTCTAGTTTCCACCTGGGCCAGCCTGGGAGCTCATTTAAGTCACCAGGCTGACCCCTGCAGGCATCAGGGTTTGCAAAGTAGTAGCCCAGGGAAGAGCCCAGGCTTGGTAATGCCCAGGACTGCCACAGGGCGGCGGCAATGGCCTGTCAATGAGGCATGCCAACCAGCCAGAGCCGGTAACCAGAAGCTGAGCTTAGTAGATCCTTCAGAACCAGAAATCTCATCCTTACTAGGGTAGCCAACAATCTTTCCCCACACTCCCCATCAGATTCATTCCCTGGGAAGCAACAGCAGCTCATTTCAGCATTCCTACTGGGCCTGAAGACACTGAGGACAAGCCATTGACTTGACCTGCTCTCTGCTCTCTGGCCACCACCTTCCAGGTTGTCCCAGCACCTCCCACTCCACAACTGGCAGCTCTACCTGTTCGGGAATTCTGCCCTCGCCCACCAGTTTACACCATCGGGCCTCAGGGGAGGGAGATCCTGATAAGCAGGGCCAATGCCCTCCCCTTTTTAAAGGCAAATTTATTCATCAAATGACATCCCCTGCCCCTGGAGTCCTTAAATACCAATGTTATCCTGCCCTGAAATGCCTGCCCTTGCCTAAGTCCTAAGGATACCCCAAATACCATCTGGAAAATAGGATTCAATCAATACAGTTCTCAGACGCAACTTTAATCAAGTTCTGCATTATACAGTGATGGGAGGTGGAAGATGATTGTTTTCAAGCAAATTCACCAGGCACATGTTTCTCCCTGCCCCAAAGTGAGCAGCCTGGGCTTCCCAGAACAGAGAAATGCTTTCCTTCCCCAGGGAATCCCATTCCTGAGCTGACATGACAATTTCAGGACCAAAGAGCACAAAGGATAGGGCAAACTCGTGAAGGAAGCCCTGTAGATTTCTGAATTCTTCCCAGTGCAAAATTAAACTGGACATGTATATATCCCTCTAAAAAGCAACACCCAATCCTGGCCATTCCCACTTGAGGCCAAAACACCTCTCCATGGAAACTGGCAGCCACTGTTCATTTCATAACACTCTTCCTGGAAGTACACCCATAAGCTGGGATGCCTGAGCAGTTGTGGCCACCACGCAACAGATGCAGCCTTCTAGCCAGAACCCTCAAGAGCCTTCCTCTTCATTGGCCCCTCAGCTGCTGCTGTGTCTGCCTGGCCATCAAGGAGTAGCCAGTATGTGTGTGGCTGTGTGGTGGGGGATGGGCCAGAATAAGCGACAAAGCAAATCAGATGTGGGTTCTGCAGCTGAGTGGACATGGGCCCAGGACCAGTCATGGCCCACAGTAGGGCCATAGGGCTCTGTGTCCTCCATTAATTCTTCTCTGGTCGGTTTCTGTTCAGGACAGCTTTAGGGGCAAATTCCAGCTTGTCCTTAAGGCTCACCACCTGGGTGTGGTCCTTGCCTAGCAGCTCATCCAGCTTCCGATCCTCCCGGCGTTCTGAGATGCTCTTTTCCTCCTCCACGGGCTGGGGATCCTTTCCCCTGATGAACCATTCCAGGTGGTAGCCCACAGCCCCAACCACAAAGGCCACAGGGAATGTGACATAGGGAGCATAGGTACGCACCACGGTCCAAAACACTGGCCACATGACATCTGCAGAAGAGCACAAGGCAGCATTAGGGAGAACCCGGCATCTCCTCTCCCAGCAAATATGGACAACCCACCAGGGCTCTCCACTTACCAGGCAGCGTGGCACAACTTACTAGTCATCACCCTATGCAGAGCAATGCAAGAGCATGCCTTGATTTATGCAAGAGGTGGGGCCCTGAAATCATCTGGGAAATTTCGAGAGATTCAACTGTTAAACAAGGGGGAAAGGGTCTCTATTTTATGTACTATACTCTTTGACAATTGTACACCTATGTATAGCAGTATTCCCCACAAGGGGACCTCTGAGCCTTACCTGATAGATGTGATGAAATTTCTCCATAAGCCCAGCCAACCACCCTTTCCCCAACACATTCAACCCCACTGTGAATCTCCTGGCTCCACAATAATCTCCTTCTCCTCTTATAAAGTGTAAGAAGCATATTTAGGCCGGGCGTGGTGGCTCATGCCTGTAATACGAGCACTCTGGGAGGCCAAGGCAAGAGGATCATTTGAGTTCAGGAGTTTGAGACCAGCCTGAGCAAGAGCAAGACCCCCTTTCTACTAAAAATAGAAATCAGTCGGACAACTAAAAATATATATAGAAAAAATTAGCCGGGTGTGGTAGCACATGACTGTAGTCCCAGCTATTCAGGAGGCTGAGGGAGAAGGGTCGCTTGAGCCCAGGAGTTTGAGGTTGCTGTGAGCTAGGCTGACACCACAGCACTGTAGCCCAGGCAACAGAGTGAGACTCTGTCTCCAAAAAATAAAAAAAGAAGCATATTTAAATAGCCAAATCGATAATCAATTACCTAACTATTTTGGTTTCTAGATAGATAAATAGGTAATGGTTTTATTCTATTCTGAACTTGGCTTTTCTAACAATGAGACAACCCTATACGTGACAAATCTGCTGACCAAACCACTTCCAAAATATACTATCTTTAACCGAACCAATATCCCCGCATTTGCATAATAAGCTCCTGAAAATATCACAAACCATTATACATACTCTAGATATCCTAGAACTTGAAAATTCTCTGTAAAAACCACTATACAAGCCATGGCAGGAAAAAAAAGTAGAACTGCTCCTGGGCCTCCTGAAATGAAGTAGGACGACACCAAAACAATGTAAAAACACACAAATTGGGTTACAGTAATGGTCATTTAGTCCCAAATGATTACTACCATTAACAATTATCAAAGATCATTCACAATTATCATAATAATGATAGCTACCATTTATTGAGCACTTATTACGTGCTAGGCCTTGGGCTAAGCGTTTTATATACACCATCTCCTCTAATCTTCATAAGACTCATGGCATTATCAGAGGATTAAGTATTAATAACTTGGCCGGGCGCGGTAGCTCACGCCTGTAATCCTAGCTCTCTGGGAGGCAAAGGCGGGCGGATTGCTCGAGGTCAGGAGTTCGAAACCAGCCTGAGCAAGAACGAGACCCCGTCTCTACTATAAATAGAAAGAAATTAATTGGCCAACTAATATATATAGAAAAAATTAGCCGGGCATGCTGGCACATGCCTGTAGTCCCAGCTACTCGGGAGGCTGAGGCAGAAGGATCGCTTGAGCCCAGGAGTTTGAGGTTGCTGTGAGCTAGGCTGATGCCATGGCACTCACTCTAGCCTGTGTAACAAAGTGAGACTCTGTCTCAAAAAAATTAAAAAAAAAAAAAAAAAAAAGTATTAATAACTTGCCCAAAAGTCTCAACTACAAGATCTTTCTGTTTATGCTCCTATAGATATTTCTCCAACACTGCTATCTCTGGTCTAAAATAAATAATTGAAACCTCACCAAGGATAAGATAACTCTCTCCCTCTCTTTGGTTCCAATTCTTTGGAGGAATCCAGTATTCTGTGGACCTAAGAATAAAACTGCAGCAGCTCCTTGTCCTTTGTCTCAACACTTGGTACTATGCTGGACAATTTAAACACCAGCCATGATCTGACCCTCACAATACCTAAATGATGTAGCAATTATGAGCCCAGATTTCTGTCTAAGACCACAAAGGCTCAAAGACATTGGTAACTTGCTCAAGCTCACTAGAAGTAATAGAGCCACTGAATTTGAACCCAGGCCTCTCCAACTTCAAAACCTGTGCTCTTTCTAGTGGAAAGAATACATCATATAGACGTATGGTTTCTGTCCACTTCCTGTACTTTGGAAGAGCTTCCTACAGTTCTTCCCATAAATCTGGCATTTCATTACCTGAAGAGTTTTCCTTTTTGCAAACTCTGAGATTATATTCAGGAATTTGTGAAATTATAAGATGTAGTAGTCATTAAAGGAGGCACCCCTGAAGAATCCCAAACCTAACATTTCTTCATTCTATTTCCCACCTTTTAACCAAGTTCTCTCTTTATAAGTAAATGCTTTTCCTAAACAGCAACTCTCCATTCGGATTTCCAATTTGTCTTAAAACATATCAAGCATGAGTCTACGACTAATATTCTCTCTTTCACACAGCACCGGGTCTTTCTGCCGTCCTGCTCATATTCTAATCTTTTCCAAGTAAGTCAATTCATTCATTGATCCAATACTTAATAACCACTTGTTCTGTGTCAGGCACTGTGCTGGCTTACCACTTGTCTGCATTTCTCAAAACACTTTAAGATCCAAGAGGGCAAAGACCATGTTTGTCCGGCCCCATTGTGCCCTATCCATCCCCCCACCTCTCCCACCCGGGCTGGCACAAAGTCCTCAAAAAAAGTTTGTTGAAGGAATGAAAACAGTTCGAGCAACTCACTAATGTAAAACCACAGCAGTTATCCATCCGCTCTCCCTCAGAAGGTGGCAGGTACACAGCAGATGTCTTCGCTGATTACGAAAAGCTAAATACTCCATCAAGTCATCCCCAGGGTTATCATAATGAAAAAGGTAAAAGTGTCACGCAAAGACTGTGACGCAACTTCCAGCCCGGCATGGAGGGAGTCTGCCAAAGCATCCGTTAAAGGTCAACTGGGTTGCCAGGAAACCTGCCCTTGTACCGGGGCCCGGAGGCCCAGAGAGACCGGAAGCCGCAGTCCCAAATTCAACAGCTGTTGACAAGGACAGAGGAGGCCTAGGAAGGTGGAAGAATTGACCCTGACAGTCACTCGAGCCCAGTCCAGGGATGGGAGCGCAAGTGAGGACAGGGTCCAAACAGCTACCCTTCTCCTCCTCCTCTGGGATCCCCTCCCCTGCTCCTCTCCCACGGCAGTCATGGCCTCGTCAACGTCCGTCCTTACTCAGGTGCCCGAGCCGAGAAGCTCCGGCTGCTCGACGTCGGAGCACCAGGGAGAGAGGGAGCCATGGGGCCTGGCCTGCCAATCACCCTCCCCTGACTCCGAGGTTACGGCCTGGGGCCACCGCCGTACAACGGGCGGCCTGGCAGCCGCTCTGGGGAAAGGACCTGCCCGCCGGGACCACGTGCTCACCTGCGGCTAAGCCCGCGCTCCTCGGCCCAGCGCCCAGCTCTCCGCCCGCTTGCCGGGAGCACGGACGACCCCGCTCCCAGCGGCCCGCGGGGCCTCGCCTGTGACCCCGCCCGCGGGCTTCGGGGCCTATCAGAGCTCAGGGATTGGCTGAGCTCCAGCCCCACAGGACGGCAGGAAGCTAGGCGTCCGCAGCGCGCCCCTCCGCGCTGAGATGGGCACAGCGCCCCCTCGTGGTCGGGAGGTTTCCGAGTGAAGTGGCCACGTGCTTTTTTGCGTGGAGAGAGTGAAAGGTCATCCAATCATTTATCCAAATGACTTTTTCTTTTCTTTCTTTTTTTTTTTTGAGACAGGCTTTCGCTCTGTAGCCAGTGCTAGAGTGCAGTGATGCAATCATAGCTCACTGCAACCTCAAACTCCTGGGCTCAAGTGATCCTCCTGCCTCAGCCTCCCCAGTAGCTGAGACTAAAGGTGTGCGTCACCTCCCCGGGCTATTTTTCTTTTTTCTTTTTTTTTTGGTAGAGATGGGGTCTCGCTATGTTGTTCAGGCTGGTCTCCAACTCCTGGCCTCAAGCAGTCCTCTGGCCTGGGCCTCCCAAAGTACTAGGATTATAGGTGTGAGCCACTGTGCCTGGCGTCAACTGACTTTTATTAGGCACTTTCTAAGACCTAGGTCTGGGCACACGAAAACAAAAGTCATGATCACTGACCTCAAGAAGCTCCCCTTAGCAGAGTATAATCTAGTGCTTTAAGACCTCTTTGGATATCCGGCTAGCTTTCTAGCTGTGTGAGCTTGGGAACATTATTAACCTGCAGGAGCCTCCCTTCGCTCTTCTGTGTAGAGGTAATAACACCCATCTTGCAGGGTTGTTAGATGATAATGCATGTAAAGTACTGCGCCAGGCACACAGCAAGCAAGGAAATGAATGGTAACTATTGTTAGTCTACAAATAACTGAAATATAGTAAAACCTAAGTCTTACATGACTCCTCAGGTACAAGTATTTGCTCCCTACTATGTGACCTCACTGTACTCTGTACAATTTATTTTATTTTATTTTAATTATTTGAGACACGGTCTCACTCTGTCACTTGGGCAGTGCAGTGGCGTCATCATAGCTCCCTGCAACCTCAAACTCCTGGCCTCGAGCCAGCCTCCTGCCTCGGCCTTCCAAAGTGCTAGGATTATAGGCGTGAGCCACTGTGCCTCGCCCAGATGTCAATTTTATCACATACAGAAGAAAAGCCAAAGCCCAAGCTTCTTAATGCTCCCACAGGGCCCTGCCTTCCCACCCTCATTCCACTAATCTCAGCCTGGCATATTTATTTTAGTAACACATACTAAACCCAGCAGACCAAACTGTTTCACACCTCAGTGCCTTTTTCATCTGCCTAGAGTGCCCTTTCCACTTCTCTTTACCAAAGTAGCTCTGGCTCCTTTCTCCAGCTTCAGGGTCACCGCCCGTATCTAAAACCAAAAGCTAAGCTCTGGCAGTGAAGATGGAGAAAAAGAAACATTATTACAGGGGCCAAGGGAAAACTCCCCTTTTGCACTCTGAAGGTTCACTGAAAATCAACGGACGAAAGGCAGATTAATAGGAGAAGAGACATACAAAATTTTATTTTAATGTGCATAGCACAGGATGGGGGCAGGGGGTCACAGGAGACTGATTACCCAATAACTTAGTGGAGTACAGAAGCTTATATACCCTTTTTGCATTGGTAAGAAGGGAGATGAGAAACATAGACAATTTTTTTTTTGAAGGACAGCAAATGATTATTAGGGAGAAGAAATAGAAATTAACTTGTAAATGACTCTCTTTGGAATATGAATGAGCCTGAGAGGCAGGTATCATCTAGTGAAATATCCATCCAGGTGTAGTTGCAGTCCTGTCTTCTTTGCTGAGATAGATGAGATTTCAGGGCGGGGCGGGAGAAAGGCAATTGTGTTTCAGGTGGAAAGAAGCTTTCTTGATCAGGTGAGGAAATTACAGAGAGAGAGTCCCTCCCTGCACTTGGGGGAGGGCGGGGGACAAGACAAGTTAGAGGGACCTTGATTCTGACGCAGTGTCTAAGGCCTCTCAGCATGTCAAAGTGCCCGTCTTTGGGGTATCACTTTCTGAGCCCCAACAGTATGAAGAAATATTTAGGAGATCATTATTAGCGTAACTTGTTCACTAATTGACTATGCGGAGAGGAAAGGGGAACAGAATTTGCCTAGAATAACTGGCATTAGGTCACCCAGTCAACATGTGCTAGTAGGCCTTGGGGATGCAAAATGACTGGGACCATCCCTGCCGTCAGCAGATGGGTCTACAGAATGTCCACGGAGTGTAAGAAACGTGGTGACAGAGTATGCACAAGCAGCACAGAGGAGGAGCTTCTGCCCAGCCAGGAAGATTCAGGGAAGACTCCCTGGAGGAACCAGCCCTTGAGCTGCGTCTTGAGTAATGGCTGGCTGTTCCCTCAGGCAGAACTGATGGGACTCCAGAGCGTAGACTAAGAAGTTAGATAGCCATGGGTTCAAATCCTGACTCTGCTGTCTGCTAATCTCAGAAAAGCTATTTACACTCTTTGTTTAAAAAAAAGACAATAATAGTACCCACCCCCTAGGGTTGCTGTGAGTATTAAATCGCCTAAATGTGTATAAAGTGCTTGGCATAGTATTTGGCACCTCCTAAGTGTTCAGTAAGTGTTTATTGACATGTGAAGTATTCCCCAATTGTATCCCTTCTTCTCTAATGCCCACTTATGGCACTACTCAAAACCCTGAGTGACATCTTCAAGGCCTCCCCATCTTTGCAATATTCTCCAGTTCTAGCTAATGGCATCTATGCCCTCTAAATATATCTCAAAGTCAACATCATTCTCTCTTATCCGCACAACTTTAGCAGCTCCCTCAATGGTCTCCCTGCCTTCCTATTGCCCCCTCTGGTCCCTTTCCATTCTCTTGGTCCAGGGGTCTTCCAAAGACTTAAATAAAACCATGAAATCTCCACCTTAGAGCCCCCTGCCACCTCCATGGGTCCCTTCTGCCCTTATCTCCTCTGCACCCTCCACAACCCTGTCCTGTGGCCCCTCTCCAGCCTATGCTCCTCCCATCATCCCCAACACATGTGCTCTTCCATGCCTTTGCCTAAGCGGGTCCTTTTGCCTGAAATGAATGTTCTCCCTTCTCTGCCTTGACTGTAAAACGCTAGTACATCCAGCAAGACCCCGCTTCCCCCAGTTCACAAGGCAGAAAGCTTCCCCAGACCCCCTGTGCTAGGGTTTGAATGTTTGTCCCCTCCAAAATTCATGCTGAAATTTAATTTTCATTGTTAACAGTATCAAGAGCTGGGACCTTTAAGAGGTGATTAGGCCATGAGGGCTCCACCCTTGTAGGGTGGGACTGGTGCCCTTATAAAGATCAAGTTCAACCCCTTCTTGCTCTCACGTTCTGCCATGGGGTGTTGCAGCAAGAAGGCCCCCGAAAGATGCTGGCACCTTGATATTGGACCTCCCAGCATCCAGAACTGTAAGCTGATAGATACCTGTTCATTATAAATTCCCCAGGCTGTGGTGTTCTGTTACAGCAGCACAGAACAGACTAAGCCACCCTGGTTGCTAGAGGCTCCCGCCTCTCCTCTCCTCTGCCCCTCAGGAGAGCAGGCCTCCCTTTGTACCAGAACATTCTGCTATGGCCAGACCAAGAGCAACTCAAGCACAAGGACTGGATCTAATCTCTCGCCTGTCCATGTGGCTCAGCACAACTACGCATGCCCTAGCAACCAAATGCTTCCACATCAGCCCATGGGAGGAGACATTAGACATCGCGTCACCAGCAGGACAAGCACAGAGTTACAGATGCTGACCGGTTCCTTTGTGCCCACTCCCATATACTTCATGATCCTGGGAAACCTGGCCCAGTTTCTGAGAAAAGTCTTAGACCCATAAAAAGAGGGTTAGACTCAGCCACTTCCCAGCCTTGTGATTTGAGGTAAGTTGTTGAACTTCTCCAACCCACAGTTTCCTCATCTGTAAATCAAGGTGGTAACAATAACAGCTTTATAGGATTGCTCTGAGTAGCATGTAGTTCAAACCTCACCCAGGTCCCAATTTTACAGATGAGAAGACAATCTCAGAGAGGTCAAGTGACCTAGCCAAAGCCTCATTTGGCACGTCTGTGGGAAATAGACAAATGAGCATTTCTAGAGGAAACCTGTGGACAGTCATCCAATCTAAGCCTTCCAGAACCTGTCTGCCCATGAGAATCACAGTGGGCACTTGTTAGAAACTCATTCAAGGGCAGGGAGCCTATTCACTAAGTCTTGGCCCAGGCCCAGGAATGTGGGTGGGATCAGCTCCAAACAGATTCACTTCTGGGAATTCAAATCACACTGGAGGCTTCCCCACCTTCCAGGAGGCTCATGTGGGTGTGTAGGTACCATCTCTGCTTTCCAGAAGCAGTCTACCAAACCAGCCTGTAAAATATGTCTGTGCCCCTCTCCTGTTCAAAACCCTTCTATGGCTCCCCACAGCTCCCCACGGCTGTCGGGACCCAGCCCCACCCTCCTCAACGTGCGCTTCCCAATGCCTCTTCCTTGTCCAGGCCTTTGCACAGCTGTTCTTAGATCTTGGAACATTCTTCCCAGCCCCAGCCCTCCTTTAGTGGCTAATCCCTAACCATCTTTCTGGCACTCACCTCTGTATTTTAACTGCTTGTTTAATTGTCTGTTTTTCCCACTAGACCTTAAGCTCCATAAAGGTAGAAACTACATCTTGTTCCGAGCTATCCCATGGTGCTTGACAGTGATAAACATCTGCTGAATAAGTAAGTGAATGAGAAGAACTGGTTGTGCTAGGGTGGCCCAGAATAGCAGCCAACCCCCTGGAAGGGTTTCCTCCTGCCTTGGGTGGCACATAACCCAAAGGACTACTGCAAGAGTGAAAAGGGGGCTTTCTGGGAGGGAACTTTCAGCAAACCCTTTCTAGAAATAAAAGCTCATGATTTCGAATTAGACCTGGGTCCACCACTTTCAGCCCTGTGGCTTTGGACGGGTCATTGAACCTGCCCTGAGCTTCAGCTCTCTCATCTGTCCTAAGGACAAGCTACATTCATGGAAAGCACTCGCCCCTTGCCTGGCCCACATGAAGCATTCAGTAAATCCCAGCTAGCAATGCTAGGTCTGGGTTGCCATTTAGCTTCTCAGGAGAGTTCTGTTCTTAGTTCCGCCTCTTCCCCCACCCCAGCTGCCACCAAGGTGCCCACCTACAGGAGGCATCAGAAAATGTGACAGCGCACAACTGAACAGACTTTCTGCTGCTGATCGGGAATGACTGGAGGGAAGGAACACTGTGCCCTTAGGGGAAAGGAAACCAATATTTGTCAATACCTAATAATAACCACACTCCCTGTTTATTGAGCACATGCTGTGTGCCAGGCGAGCTCCGTGCTTCCTTCTTGGGGAACCCTGGGAGGACGGGGAGCAGAACGGGAAGCAGTGAACTAGGCATAGTGGAGAGGTTCACACCCTCCCCTCCTTCACCTCACCTGGACCCCTTCAGGGGGGTCCAGGTCTTTATTGCAGCCACCAGGGGGTCGAACCCCTTTGTCCCCCAGCTGGCCCATCCCTGGGAGGAGCTCAGGCAACCCCTGCTGTTCCCAAACCAAGAGCGTGGGCTTCCTGGCCCCCTTCTCCCTCTACCCCCGTTGACCCCACACACGGGGCAGAGGTGGCTTCTTCCGGAGAGAGCAGCTGGCTCGAGTGCAGTTCTGCGTTTTATTTTTCCTGGGATACTCACGGGGATGTGGGAACAGCCACAGGTGTGGTGAGGGGAAGCCCCCATCTCCCTTCCCCAGCCACTGGGAAAGGGGAGAGGCCCAGGCACGCTGGTCCTGGGTTGGTCCAGCCACTGTGGTCCCTGGGCCCGGTGGGCTGAGGGCTGAGGGCGGAGCCCCAGGGAGGGTGGGACGGGCTCCTAGGCGGGGTTCGGGATTCTTCATAAAAAGCCACGAAGCTTGATCCCCACGAAGCCCAGCCCCGCGGGGTGGGGGGACGCAGAGCCCAGATGGGGGACCTGGCCCGGCCTGGCCCGTGGGGGGAAATAATGGCAGAGATGGTGCCCAAGGGAGGAGGTGGGGGCAAAGCGTCGGACCAGGTGGTAGGGGTCCCGTGGGGGTCGCAGGGCGGAGAGGCACGGCCCCCTGCCCACCCCGGGCGCCTCCGCGTGGGGTCAGGAAGGTAAAAAACCCACGAGAGTGTGACGGGCAGCAGGAGCCGGGGCGTGCGGTGCCGGCGGGGCGGGCGCGCGGGGCGGCCCGCGTTCACAGTGACCTCGACGCTGGGTGTACAGTACGGGTAGAAAACCGCGGGCCCGGGCCGGGCTGGGCGGGCCGGGCCGGTCACAGCCTGGTCTGGGCCTCGGGGATGTAGATCTCGATGCTGTCGGCGCTCTCGGTGGCCGAGCTGTGGCGGAAGGAGGCGGCGCGCTTGGCCGCCAGGAGCCGCTTGCGCGCTTCCTGCCGCTGCCGGTCCACCGAGTCCAGGGAGCGCTCCTTCACCGGCACGCCCCGTCCCCGCAGGGGCTTCTTTGGTATCGGCGGAGGGACCTTCTTCTCCTCCTGCCGGGAGAAAGGCGGCGGCTGAGCGGGGGCGGGGCGCCACCTCCGACTCCGCGAGTCACGCCCCACGTCCCCGCCCCAGGGGACGACGACAGTCGCGTGGCTCCGAATCGGCCCGGGATCCTGTGACCTGCAGCCCCAGGTGCGCCGGGTCGGCCAAGGTCAAAACCCCGCATTTTTCATCAAAGCGAGAAGAAATCGAGCGCCCCCTGGTGGAGCCGTTCTCCACGGCGCGCATCGGAACGCTACCCGCAAGGCAATGGGGGTCCCCGCGCCAGGCCCCTGCGCCCCATCAAACACAGTCCAGTGAGCCGGGGTCCGGCAAGACCCTCAACGCTCTGCCCTCTGTGCCTAGGCCCGAGCTGAGGACAGTCCGCCCCTGCTCGGAGGTCTGGTTCTGCTCCCTCAATCTGCACCTGGCCGGCGTCACCGGGGCAGCCACGGGGCTCTGGAAACTCAAGCGCTGGGCCCGAGCAGACGGAAGTGACCAGGAGTGTGGTCATTCTGGGAGGGGATGGTCACCCATCACCTGCCAAAAGCTGCCCTCGCTGCCCGTGAGTATCTTCTCCTGCCCCTCACCCCCACACCTCTTTGAGTAAGGGGACTCCAGAGTCTAGGCTCTTGGCTTGAAGGGACACCCCGCCAACCTTAGGCTCCAGGAGTTTCCAGCTGTTGGCCTTGAGTTGCTGTAGCTCCAGGAACTTGAGGGTCACATCCTCGATGGAGAGCTGCAGGAGGTCCCAGAAACCCGCCAGGTCCTGGAAGGTGGGCACGGGGAACGCAGTGGGGTCCTGCAGTGGAGGGAGAGGGGTGGGGGAAGAGGACATAGTCAAGAAAGTCTGAGCCCCAGTCAGGAGCAGAGAAAGCCCTTTCCTCCCTCACTGTCAGGTAGCTCAACCTGGGAAAGTGACGCAGGGGACAAGAAAGAGCCCAGGCCTCTCCCTCTTGGGCACAAACCCC
Source organism: Mirza zaza (assembly GCA_008750895.1). Classification (NCBI taxonomy): domain Eukaryota; kingdom Metazoa; phylum Chordata; class Mammalia; order Primates; family Cheirogaleidae; genus Mirza; species Mirza zaza. Next base: position 21,597 of record VSMD01063070.1, on the reverse strand, counting down.
CGGTCCCACCTCCAGGCACAATACTCAACAGCTACCCTGCAGGCACACAAACCTGGTCTCGTCTCCAAGCACACACACTCTGAGTCACCTGCCAGGTACACACACCTGGCAGGCTCTACTCGTGCGGGTACTCACCATGCTTTGCTGACACAGCCGGAAGAACTGCTGAACCTTCTGGGACAGGAGCAGTTGTGTGCTGCCCACGGCACTGCGGATCTTCTCCAGGACTGGAAAGCAGAAGGAAATTCAGGAGGGGAATGATGCAACTTGCTCCCCAGCCTCCGGGATGTCTGCCCTCCGTTGTTTGGTACTGTGTATCCATCAGTATCCAGCCCCAGCCCCAGGCCACCTTCAATTTCCTAACAAGCAGTTCCTATTGCATCTCACCAAGGAGACTGCATCCCCGGACACTGATGTTCCTTCCTGCACGCAACCTCCATTTGTCCAGTGCTCAGCCTCCAGGTCCTTTCTCCCTCCCGTGTCTCCCTGCCAGATGCAGATCAGCCCCAGCCCCGCCTGACAGCCTTAGCCAGGGCAGTAGCTCTGACCGCCCAGTGGCTGAACTTTGTCACTCATCAGTGCATGACTCCTTGGCTCATTAAGAATTGCTTAGTAATTTCACGTTCATGACACTTGTCTTCCTAGTCACGACCCCATCGGCTTGGGGATTCTGGGGTAAGACTGTGTCTCCCCTCAGACTGGACTCAAAGGGAAGGGCCACGACCTCCCTGGGGACAGGACCATGTCTATTAGCTCAATCTCCTTCATCTGCCTCAGACACGATTTGACATCGTGAACTGCCTCCCCTTCTGCCTTGATGTCCTTGTCCCACCCCCTGGATCAGAGGTAGATCCCCGCACTAGTCCACATCCGAACAGAGGCGCCGGGACTCACTCTCCTCGGGCAGCTCGTAGTCCTCCGCCTCGCGCTCCATCTGCTGGCACCAGTGCTCCAGCTTCTCCACCTCTGCCCGCAGCATCTTGATGAACCACTCGCCGTCCCGTGGGCAGGGGGACGTGCGGCCTGAGTCGGGGAGGCTCCGCGAACCGCGCTCCATCCAGGAGTCTCGGCGGCCGGCCCCCGGGCCAGGGGTGGGGGCGGGGGCGGGGCCGGGCGACCCATCGGCGGCGGGTGGCTCGTACGGCAGTGGGTAGCCCTCGCGGTAGGCCCACTGGCCCTGCGTGTGGACCGTGCGGAAGACTGAGTAGGTGGGGGCCCGGGGTCCAGGCTGGGGCTCAGAGGCGTGCCTCTGGAAGGAGCGTCCGAACTGCAGGGCCTTGTCTTCTGTGGCCACCGTGGCCAGGCCTGCCAGGCCCTCCAGCTCCAGGTCTGCCTGAACGCCGGCCGTCACGCTGTTGGAGCGCTTGAACCTCGCCCGCCTGGGGAGAAAGGTGGCTGTCATCTCTGCCCCTGCCCAGGCTCATCCCAGCCCTCACCCCCACCCCAGGCAAAGGGAAAACAAAGGAGGGAATCTACAAAGTGATGGACATTATGCACTTTAAGTATATTAGTCCTTGTAACAGATAGGTACATAATATACCTACCTATTGCACTGCCTCTAGACAGCGGTGATACTCAAACTACTTAACAACCAGCACTCCATGGACAGAACAGATGCTGGCATATACCAGTCCCAGCAGGTACAGACCAGAGTGCTGGAGCAGCACCTGTTGAAGGTGGACTGTGGGGCCCACCAGAGGGGCCAGGGAGGTGGCTCTTTACCAAGAATGCAGTAGTAGTTCAGTATTTCAACAAATGTTATGTCCATGCTGGTTTACACCAGCTGTACTAGTTGTATCCTCAGCCCTACCTAGAGATGAGTAACATAAGGCCTGAAGAGGCACACAATCACCCAGCTTCAAAAGACTAGAGCCAATATTTGGACCCAGGGCTGCTGGGCTGCACAGTCCGACCTCCTTGCACTGTACCAGCTGCTAGAACATCACAGGAAGAAATGCCTTGGAGCAGCTGGGGCTGCAGCTGGGAGGACTTCTCCTCTAGGGACCCCGGTGGCTCAGCCTCAGAGCCTGGCCAGACACAGCAAGCCAGTGCCAGTGGAGCTGAATTAAGTTGTTGGCAGGAATGACATAGGGCCTGGAAATTTCTTGCCTTCGAGTTAATAATATGCAAATCCTATGCAAAAGAGAAAAGTCTATTGACCTTGTTCATTTCCCTCCTCCACCCTGAGTTCAGAGTTCTTTTCTATAAAGAAGTCAGTGGCCCCCCTGGGACGCACGAGGTGGGGCCACACAATACTTCAAGAAGTGGGAGTCAGGAGATGCTGAAGGTGGGGGATGAACAGAAGTTCAAGGTCTAGAAATTCAAGGACCACAAAAGAAAGGCACCGTGTATCCTGAGCTACCTCCACCCCTCCATGGTCAGGAGGGAGAGGGGTTTGCGGGGCCAGCTCTAGGGGTCCCTCCAGCTTCCCAAGAGACTCTCCCAACCCCCGCAACTTCAGCCTTTCTCTTGCTGCCCAGGCCTGCTCTCCCTGCCTGCCTGCCTGCTTCCCTCCAGCTGGCAGGCTGCCTGCTGGGAGCCTGTTTCCATAGAAACCAGGCCCAGAAGGATGCTGCAGGACCCAGGAAAGAGAGATGCACTCATGTGCAGTCTCCAACAAGCCCTATGTCCCAGCCCCCACCCGGAGAAAGAGAAGGAGAGAGAACATATCCTCTTTGCCTCCCACATAGCCTCCCCCTTGGGGTATGCCCTGCCCTGCCCCGGTCAAGGCTTGTATCGACATCTGCCTTGACGATCAGATTGGTCTCCTTTCAGATACCTCTGTCTTCACTCAGTACGCTGCAGAGGAAGAGCACTGGACGAGGAGTCAGAGCTGAGTCTTAATATTGGCTTTATCACTGTGTGCTTTTGGGAAGTCACTGACCCTCCATCTGGGCCATCTGATGTGTGTGTGTGTTTGTGTGTGTTGAAAATATATATTATATATAAATATATACATATCTCTCTTTAAAAAACCACAAACATACACACACACATATATATATAATTATAGAAATAGATCAGTAATTGCCAAGGTGTCTCCCCTCTCTAAAATTATACCTTGCATATTTTAAGATCTGGGGCCCAACAGTTCACCCAAGACTGCAGTAGTCTTCCTGAAGCTGAGCTTTGCCAAGTCATTCCCCTGCTCAAAATCCTCCCATAGCTCCCCATTGCCAACAAGATAAAGTCCAAACTTCCAATGCTGCCATTTAGTTGAGGTCCTCATACCCCGATGGTGTGTAAGTCCTCCTCTTCAACCTCATCTCCCCCCACATTGTCCCTGGTCCCCAGATTACATGTGATCCTGACTCTAAGCCTTTGCAGACACTAGGCCCTGCCTGAAATGGCCTTCCTTCTCCTCGCTCCCTGTCCATTTCCTGCTCAAGTCCTGCTTCCTCTGTGACCTTCCTGACTGTCCCCAAGACCACTCCTCAGCACCATACCCCTCCACAGCAGTCCCCCTGCCTTCAGAGGCAGCCTCACCATTTGGTTAAATTTTTCTGTCTTCCTGGTAAGAGTCTTGTGTGTCTAACTGACCTGACAGGATGCACCTTGGCTTGCTTTGAATAATTTTATGCTTTTGAGCTCCAGTTAGACTGTGTCTCCTTCAGAGCTTTAGCAGTTGCAGACCACAGAGGTAAGGAGGGATTTGCCCCAATAAATATGTTCCTGAGGATGCACCATCCCTGCTTGCTTTCCCGTTATCCTTGCCAAACAAGGGTCTGTCCTTTGGCACCACTGGATTCTCTGCCTTTCACCTGTGCTCTGAGAAATCCTGAGCAGCACACGCCCTTTTTTTTTTTTTTGAGACAGAGTCTCACTGTGTTGCCGTGGCTAGAGTGCCATGGCATCAGCCTAGCTCACAGCAACCTCAAACTCCTGGGCTCGCCTCCTGCTTCAGCCTCCCGAGTAGCTGGGACTACAGGCATGCGCCACCATTTCTGGCTAATTTTTTTCTATATATATTTTAGTTGGCCAATTAATTTCTTCCTATTTTTAGTAGAGACAAGGGTCTCGCTCTTGCTCGGGCTGGTCTTGAACTCCTGAGCTCAAACAATCTGCCCAGCTCGGCCTCCCAGAGTGCTCGGATTACAGGCATAAGCCACCACACCCGGCCTGCACACGCCATCTTAATGGAAATAGCCACACAGTCTGGGACAGAAGCACAATGTGCCCTAGGCTCCAGGCTTCTCCAGTCACTATCTCAGCAAGCTCTCCCATGCATCTGCCTCAAGGAAGACCAATGATGCTGAGGAGCTTATGGGACGACTGGAAGCACAGTCCCCACCAACACGCCCAGCAAGGGGCCAGAGGTGTGTCCAGCACAAGCAGGACTAGGTCATCCTTGCGCAAGTGGCATTTAAAATCAGCAGTGTGGGACAAGATCACCCAAGAGAAAAACACTGCATCAAAGGTCCAAAGATCCAAGGACCCAGGGAACATGGACATTTCAGGGGCAGGGAGAGACACTGTGGCCCACAGAGGAGTCTAAGCCAGAGCGGAAGATGAAGAAAAGCAGAAGAAAGTCACCTAAAGGCAGATAAGGGAGGAAAAGGTCTCGGGAAGGAATGAGCAGCCAGCATGGGGAATGCAGCTGGGAAGAATGAAAGGTGCCCACTGACTTGGCAATGTGGCAGCTACTGGTGATCAGAGCAAGAGTGGGTTTGGTGGAACGTGGGGGCAGCCACAAAGACAGCAGGTTGTCAGGAGGTGGAGAAAACTTGTCAAGACAACTCTTTCAAAGAGCTTGGCTGAGAAGGGAGGAAGAAAGAAGGGAATGTACTGTTAAAGGGGGGGTGTTGTGCTGTGTTTGGGGTGGCTCTTGCATGCCATGTCCTGCAGGGAACGGACCTGTGGGGAAGGCAGGATAACAGTCGCCCAAAGAGGCCCACACCTGATGCCCGGGACCTGCATCTATGTTACCTGCATGGCAAAAGGGACGTCGCAGATGTGATTGAGTGAAGGATCCTGAGACGGGGAGACTACCTTGGATTATCCAGGTGTAACCACATGGGTCCCTTGTTAGTGACAGAGGGAGGCAGGAGAGTCAGAGGAGGAGCCAGCACGACAGAATAAGGTTGGACTGATGCAACATGAGGACCCAACCCACCGTCGCTGGCTTGGGAGGTACAAGTAGGCCACGGGCCAAGGCACGCAGACGGCCTCCGTACTCTGTGAAAGGTGACAAAATGGATTCTTCCCAGAGCCTCCAGAAGGGACGCGGTCCTGCCAACACCTTGAGTTTAGCCCACTTTGAAACCCAGCTGGGGCTTCTGACCTCCAGAAATGTTAAGACGCTAGATCTGTATTGTTTTAGTTCACTAACTCTGTGCTAGTTTGTTTCAGCAGGAATGGGAAACTGAAACAACCTGCACAGAGAAACTGATTGAAGACGGAGGCAGCAGCCCGAGGAACCAGATATAAGGGGGATTAAAGAAGAAAAAAAAAATAACCTCCTCTGAGCACTCAGTATGTGCCAGGCTCGGCATTTTACACGAGTAAACATGCTCAATGCTCACAGATAGCCCCGCGATAAGGGTGTCAGCATCATCCCTACTTACAGATGAGAAAACTGAGGCTTGGAGAAGTTAAATGACTTCCTGGGATGAAGAACAGGTGCCTCAACCTCTGAGGCAGGGCTGCCGGAGGAGGCAAGGGAAGAGACGTAAGCGAGCGGGACGCTGGCCTGGACAGGGACAGAGGTGCCACCGGTTGACCTCGATCGCCGCGACGACGGAGATCTGGGAGCGGGGTAGGGGACGGAATGAGAACGAGCAGCCCGTGTACTCGGGAGCCTTGCCCAGGTCCAACACCCAGCTCTAGGGCTGTGCCTTGCTCCCCCATCTGTAAATGGGAATGATAATAGTACCCGCGCACAGGGCTGTTGTGAGGTAATATATGGAAAGCACTTAGCACAGCACCTTGCCTTCCCATTGTGTCAGCTATTACAGACCAGCGGGACGGTCTGTGGCGCTCGCTGAAAAGAAAGGGAGCGAGACAAACACAACAATCCGAATGCAGCACTGAGAGCCCAGCGAGGGCATTGTGGTTATTAATTACGATGATTGCGCGTGGTCATTTCCATCTGTTCTCCCACAGCACTCGGAACAAAGCCTCTTTTATACTCCATATCACATCGTACTGTGGTTAGTTATTTGCATATCCGCCTCCCGCACTAAATTGGACAGTTCCTCACACATAAACATTGACCGGTGGTTGGATGGCTGGCTGGAAGGATGGTAGAGACCACTAATTATCCCCCAACAGCCATTCTCCCTTTCTTCCTTAGTAACAGAATCCCACAATTTTAAGCTGGACACATGTACACTTTGAAAAGACTCTTTTCCCAATATCCCTTACAACTTGGTGTAACCATGTGGCTAAGTTCGAGCCTACAGGATATAAGCCGATGTGGTATGTGCAACTTCCAGAATGCGTTCTTAAAAAGAGGGGGTATACCCTTGTTTTCACCTTCCTCCTTTCTAATGAGCAGAATGCAGACGTGATGGCTGGACCTCAAGCAGCCACCTTGGAACATGAGTTGGAAGGTGCAGGATAAGAGTAGGGGGACAATAAGGTAGAAGCAGCTTAGGTCCTGACACTGTGTGGCACCCACCAGACCTCATCTAACTCTTCCTGGACTTCTGCTAATCAAGAGAGAAATAAACTTCTATCGTATTTAAGTCACTGATGTTTGGGGGTTTAACTCACAGTCAAACTTCAACCTAACCATAACAGATGAATTTTCAGAGTAGTGCAGTTTAGGGCTTATGTCCCCATTCAGTTTTTGATTTGGCGGTATTTGCTGTGGTCTTCACCGACAGCTGTCAGCACGGATAGAAACCGGCTTCAGCTGTGAGTGACCACTAACGTGTAACAATGCGTCCACGATATTTCTCCCTGAGCCTTTAAACGAGGCGGTGGAAACCTCCTCCCCTTGAGTTCTTCAAGGTAACAATGACATTCCCGATGATTCTGCAGGTTGTGATCGCAGTTACTGCAGGGAGGGTGTCGACTGTGGTTCTCTAGGGCATGACATACAAGCCTCCGGGAAGAAACTGGACTGTCCCAAGAGACACAGTATCCAAGGAATGCTCAATATCCAGAAGTTGTCAAGAGGTTTTTCCAGGAGTATTTGGCAGCAGGCTGGCAGAGTGGGAGGGGGACAGGGCAGGGGGGAGGAAGGGCAGTGACATTTTGGCAAGGCACTAGTTCCCACAGAGGTCCTCTCTGGGAAAGCACCTAGGAACTTAAACACATCGTCAAGCAGGAGGAGTCCCTGCTGCCGCCCCCCAAGACCGGGCGCTGCGACAGAGATGCCAAGGTGGGGCAAGGGTGGGAGAGATCAGAGAAGTCGCGAGGGCCAGTCTGGAACCATGCTGGAGCTACAGGCCGAGGAGCGCAGGCAGTATCTGCGCCCGGGCCTCGAGGGCAGTCAGCTCCTCATTGCTTTCGCACGACTGTTCTTGGACTAGGACCCCACGAAGAAAGAAGCTTCCTTCCCAGGGCCTAAGCGGCCATTCTTTCAGCACATGCCCTTCCCAAGGTCCCGAAGCTAGAAGTGACCATAACTCTAAGGAGGGGATGGGCAGGCCTTGCTACAGGGTCCTCTGGGTGGGCACAAGTGGGCATACGTAGGGTTGTCAGATAAAACACAGAACTCTCAGTGAAATATGATTTTCAGATAAATAACAGGTTTTCTCAGTATAAGTATGTCCCAAATATTGCACAGGACACCTTTATACTGTAATTTATTCCTTGTTTATCTGATAATCAAATTTAACCGCAAATCTGGTGGTTTTTGTTTATTTATTTTGGTGGGTTTTGTTGATGGTGGTAGTGGTTTTGTTTTTGCTAAATCTGGAGTTTAAGATAAGTTCTTACCGTGAGGAATCTAGGGATGAAAGATACAAGGGGACCTCACGGTTAGAGAGAGTTGGAAGCAAAAATCGTATTTTCCACAACCTCAAAAGGCCCCAGGAACAGCCTTTTTCTTTATAACTTTTTTTAGACAGGGTCTCACTATGTTGCCCAGGCTGGCCTCAAACCCCTGAGGTCAGTCTCCTGCCGCAGCCTCCTGAGTAGCTGGGATTACAGTCATGCACCACCACACTCGGTGAGTCTTCCATTATAATATCCACCAAGGACATTTGATGCATTATTTTATCATGTCCCAGTGTGCGCTGGGTCTAGGAAGACAGCTGCAGTAAGGATGCCTTGAGACTGGGCATGGTAACTGTTTAAGTATGTTTCCTCTCACCACAGGACCTTAGCATATACTGATCCTTCTGCCTGGAACATACTTATCACCCATTTTCTTTTCTTTTTCTTTTTCTTTTTTTTTTTTTTGAGACAGAGTCTCGCTTTATTGCCCAGGCTAGAGTGAGTGCCATGGCATCAGCCTAGCTCACAGCAACCTCAATCTCCTGGGCTCAAGCAATCCTGCTGCCTCAGCCTCCCGAGTAGCTGGGACTACACGCATGCACCACTATACCCGGCTAATTTTTTCTATATATTTTTAGTTGTCCAGATAATTTCTTTCTATTTTTAGTAGAGACAGGGTCTTACTATTGCTCAGGTGGTCTCAAACTCCTGAGCTCGAACAATCCTCCTGCCTCGGCCTCCCAGAGTGCTAGGATTACAGGTGTGAGCCACCATGCCTGGCCCCATTTTCACTTAGTTAACTTTTGTTCATCCTTCAGATCTCCACCCAAATGTCACTTCCCCAGGGAAGCCATGCCTGACTCCTTCTGACCTTCTATTGTACACGCTCATGGCTCACATACCTCTCCCTTGTGGCACTTGTCACATTTGACATAATTTATGAGATTCTTAGGTTAACATGGTGGTAAGATTTGCAAGGGCAGGGGTTGTGACAGGTCTGCCCACCTTTGTATGCTCAGTGCCCGGCACAGTATTTGGCAAATAATAGGAATCCAATAAATATCTGTGGACAAATAAACCTTGGAGGGGGGTGCAGTGAAAACAGAACTGAAGGGGCACCAGCCCCGACCCCATACATACTAACGCAAGTCATCACACATGATGGCAACTGGAAGGACCCACAGAGAACTCCCAGATATAAGGGGCAAACTCCTCTCCCAAGAGGTTAGCAGAGAACATCCTGAAAAGCAGAAAAGGGGAGACCTTTCCTGCTTAATAATTTTTTTTTTCCTTTTAGAGACAGGATCTCACTCCGTCACCCAAACTGGAATGCAGTGGCACAATCATAGCTCACAGCAACCTCAAACTCGTGGGTTCAAGCGATCCTCCTTCCTCAGCCTTCTGAGTAGCTGGGACTACAGGTGCACACTGCTGTACTCAGCTAATTTTTTATTTTTTGTAGAGACAGGGTCTCGCTATGTTGTCATGGCTGGTCTTGAACTCCTGGCCTCAAGCAATCCTCCCGCCTCAGCTCTCAAAACGCTGGGATTATAGGTGTGAGCCACTGCACCTGGTCCTGCCCAGCAATTTTAAAAACCAAAGTACAGAGAGAGAGACAGATACTAGGATGAGCCAAACAGGAGTAAGGACAAGAGAGTCTAAGGAAATGGGGTGGCCATGGGCAGGGGGGCTAGTCCTGGACGTTGGCCTAGCAAGGCTGCTGGAATTCATGGCTTGCTGTTACAGACCAGTTGGGGCATGGTGTGTGGTGAGTCAGACTTAAAGTGCCAGGGACATAAGGGACAGAAAGGACTGTGCACGTGGATAACGAAGGATGCCTGCAGCAGACAGGCAAGGGAGCTTGGCCAGAGAGGTGGGCCAGATTTCCCCTCTCCCCACCTGTCACTCCTTCTGAACTCCCAGTGTGATCACCTGTCCCAGGCAATTCGATTCTTTAGACACATATTCAACCCCATCTCCCTCCTCAGCCCACCCCATCCAGACCTTACCAAGCACCTGGACAAGAGCAAGAAAGACCACACTCTCTGCCCATTCCTGGCCTTCCCTGACATCCACTCCGAAATATTTCTCAAATGGGTCCACTTCTCTCTGCATCCTCTGCTAATTAGCCCAATCTAGTCCACTGATCAATACAGTGGACCCGCTTAGGAAGCCCCCACCCAAACCCCAAACACATAGAAACGCTGGATGAAATAAAATCAAAAAGGTGTTTTTGCTACTATGTCAAGCTTGAAAATAGGAAAGAGAAATCTTCAGATACCAAAAGCCACAAGGAAATTCAAAATCTGGGTAGTGAGAGAGGGTTCAAAGCCAAGTGAGCCGCAGGGACATCAGGCCAGACATATGCTAGAGGCTAGAAAGAAATGCCCAGGGAGGATGAGAGGAGAGACCCCAAACCTGGGCACCATGAGGAGCTGGAAGGAGACCCCGTGCAGAAAGCCAGCAGCCAAGAAGGTCTGTTTCATTTACAAACCTGGACTAGGAAACTCAGGCTAGCGATTCGGGAATGTGGCCTGGAACAGGATGCAGGGAAATCAGAACGTTAAAGCAGCTTTGTGGGGAGGTGTGGGGTTCACAAGAAACACACGAAGTCTGAAGCAGAGATACTAACTTTAAAACCAATCCCAAGCTCAAGCAGCACGTCAGCATGAAGGAAGCTGAACCCATGTGGAAGGAGTGGGCTGCAACGAACAATAGCGAATACTTAAATGCCTAAAATGTGTTTGTAAATCTAAACGACTAACCCATAAGAGCCGCAACAACAGCTGATTTAGCAGAGACTTTGAAAGAGGTGTAATCAAAATACCAGACAAATATAACATGGAAGACGGGAGGAGAAAGTTAAGGAAATCGAAATGTTTCACCGTTTTTATTTTGTGCCTAAGAGGGATAGATGTACTGACAATTTTAGATTTTATTAGAAAAATATGAAATTAAGTAAATCTGTGAAATTTGTAAGGGAAATCACTACTAAAATGCAGTGGAGGGAAGAAGAGAAATAAACTTAAGCAGCTCAACAGAAAATAGAAAGCAGGGGAGGGGGAAGCAAAGAAAAAGCATGTCAATGAAAACATTTTTAAAGAGATGATGGAAATGAGTCCAAATAAACCCACAATCAGACTATACCTAAATGGATTAAATATGTCTACTCAACTCCAGCTACATATCACTTACAAGCAACACATCTAAAACATAAGGATAGAGGAAGGTTGGAAATAAAAGGATGGAAAAAGATATTAATATATCACAAAATTCACCAAAATAAAGCATTCATAGCAATAAAATCAGGCAAAAGCCATTAATAAGGATGTAAAACAGTCTATTTAATGACAAAGGAGCCAACTAACAGAGAAGATACAACAATCATAAGCTTGAATGCTTATCAACTGCATATTCTCAAAAATTAATAAAGTTACTGAGAAAATAATACACCTACAATTATGGTGAGACTTTTTTGTTTGTTTTTTTTTTAGAGACAGGATCTCACTCTATCACCAGGTTGGAGTGCAGTGTTCAATCATAGCTCACTATAATTTTTGAGAGTATGCAGTTTACAAGCATTCAAGCTTATATTGTTGTATCTTCTCTGTGAGTTGTCTCCTTTTTCATTAAATAAACTGTTTTACATCCTTATTAATGGTTTTTGCCTTAAAGTCATGTTTTGCCTGATTTTGTTGCTATGAATGCTTTCTTTTGGTGAATTTTCTGATGTATTAATATCTTTTTCCATCCTTTTATTTCCAACCTTCCTCTATCGTTATGTTTTAGATGCGTTGCTTATAAGTGATATGTAGCTGGAGTTGAGTAGACATATTTAATCCAATTAGGTATATTCTGATTGCTTATTTATTGCTTATTGCCTCCAACTCTTGGGCTCAGGTGAACCTCCCCTCTAAGCCTCCTGAGTAGCCGAAACTATAGATATGCACCACCATGCCCAGCTAATGTTTTTTTTTCATTTTTCATAGAGATGGGTCTCACTATGTTGCCCAGGCTGATCTCAAACTCCTGGCCTCAAGCTGTACTCCTGCCTCAGTCTCCCAAAGTGTTGAAATTATAGGCATGGGCCAGTGTACCCAGCTGATGGTGAGAACTTTTTTAATGTAACTCTCTCAGAACTAGTAGATCAAATGTACCAAAAAAAAAAAAAAAAAAAAACGGTGGTTTACACCTGTAATCCTAGCACTCTGGGAGGCCGAGGTGGGCGGATTGCTCAAGGTCAGGAGTTCGAAACCAGCCTGAGCAAGAGTTAGACCCCGTCTCTACTAAAAATAGAAAGAAATTAATTGGCCAACTAATATATATAGAAAAAATTAGCCGGGCATGGTGGCACATGCCTGTAGTCCCAGCTACTCGGGAGGCTGAGGCAGCAGGATTGCTTGAGCCCAGGAGTCTGAGGTTGCTGTGAGCTAGGCGGACGCCATGGCACTCACTCTACCCTGGGCAACAAAGCGAGACTCTGTCTCAAAAAAAAAAAAAAAGAAAAAGAAACATTCAATAAACATTAAAAAAAAAGAACCATAAACATTTGAAAAATATAATTTATAAGTTTGAGCATATATATGATATATAATATATAGGATATATGTATGGCTGATGGAGGAAGCTTTAAAAAATTCTAAGGAATAAATATAATACAGACATATGCTGCGACCACAATGTTGCAAATTCAAAAATCAATAATGAGGCTCGGCATGGACTCTGCCTCAAAAAGTAAATAAATAAATAAAGTAGTAGAAGAAAGGAAATATTAAAGATTCCTCACCAAAACCAAAAACTACTTCTTTAAAACACTAATAAAATACAATTTAAAAATATATTTAAATGATATAATATACAAATATACTTAGGCAAGGTTGATCAAGGAATAGAGGTAAGGCATAAATTCATGGTATTAGGAACAAAAAGAGAGCTGTAACCTAGAGATACAATAAACACTTATAACATTATAATTGTATGAGAAAGAATATTTTGTGCCAAAAAATTTGAAAACCACCAAAATTGACTCAATGAGAAAAATATAACCAGAATAGATCAATAACCACTAAAGAAACTGAAGCTGTAGTTTTAAAAGTCTCTCCTATCCCGAAAAGGCATCAGGCCTACAGAGTTTTATAGGCAAACTTTACCAAATCTTGAAGAACAGATCATTCCTACTTTACACAAATTATTCAAAAGAACAGAAACATAGAGAAAGCTACCAAATTCATTCTGAGTCTAGCATAACCTTAATACCTGAACTGAATAACAACAATAAAAACAAAATTGTAGGTCAATATCACTTGTGAACATAGATATAAAAATCTTAAAGTAACAACTATTCAAAAATCTAGCAGTATATGTAAAAATAATATAGCAAGAATATCACAAAAACTGCTAGAGCCCTGTATATCCATTCTTGTCTTTGTCTTTAAACATACGAACTCTGATTTTTAGCTATGTACTTCATACCTTGCATGTGGCTTCTCAGCTAAAAAAACTACACCTGGCAGCCTCACTTGCAGCTGGGTACCACCCGGTGATGAGGTTTTAGTTGATGTGATGTAGGTTAAAGTGTGTAATTTTTAGGAAGTCTTTTTTAAAAGGAAGGACTGCATCCCTCTTCCTCCTTTCTACTGCTCAGAATGCAGATTTGACTAGGGGAGCTTGAATTTCAGCTCCTTGGACAGAAGGTGATGTACAACATAGGAGTGCTTGGGGTCCTAACACTGCCCTTCTTACCTCCAGGCTGGTTTTTCTGTTTAAGTGGGAAAGACATACACTTAAGACACTACTGAGGCTTTGTTATTTGCTGCCAAATTTAATCCAAATTGGTAATGGGATCAAGCAGGATTTATCCTAGGAATGAAAGAATGACTCAACATGGAAAATCTATTAATATAATTCACCACATTACACATGGAAGGAGAAAATCTATGATCGTCTAAGTAGATTCTGAGAGAGCATACAATAATGTTCTATTTGCATTTTCTATTTTAAAAAAATAAAAATAAAAACCCTTAGCAAACTAGGAACAGAAGTGAATTTCTCTAACCTGGCAAATGGTATCCATCAAAATTTGCAGCAAACATCATCTTGAGAAGCATATCTACTAAAGTCAGGAATGGAATAAGCATGCTACTAACTAGCTACTAACCAGCAGTGAACTAACTGAATGTCCTATTCAATGCATTATTGCAAGAAAAATAAATTTAAAATACAGATTTAAAAGAAATAACCTCATTTGCAGAAAAATAACTGACTATATAGGAAACCCATCATGATTTTCAAATAACCCATGAGACCTAGCAAGAGAAAGCAAGGTCACTAAATACAAAATCCATACACAAAACATAAGTGTTGCCATATACCAGCAGTGCCCAATTATAAACTACAATAGAAAAAAAAAAGATGCCAATCACAATAGCTACCATAGTGTAAAACACCACCACATTCTTCTGAATCATGAAAAATCCACCTTACTCATTTCTACTATTGCATTCTTCAAATTCATTCTCTACTCAGCAGCTAGTGATCTTTCGTAAACATAAATTAGATCATGTCGCATTACTTTAAAATTTAATGGCTACTCATTACTTGCAATTAGCTTGCAGCTTTTTATCATGCCCATGCTCAGCATGACCTGGCCCCTGCCCATTCTCCCATTCCCTCCCTCACCACTCCCCCGCCCCATTCCACACCAGCCACTCGAACCTTCTGTCAAAGTCTTTCCTGCCCTAGGACCTCCACATATGCCATTCCCTCTCCCTGGACCACTTTCCCTCCAAATCATCACCTGAGTGTTCCTAGTCATTCCTCAAGTCTCGGCTTAAATGTCACCTGCTTAATCTAAATAAGGTTCCTTCTCTCTTATCTCACCCTTTTTTCTTTCATATTTCCACTATAGTGTGCAATAATTATCCATTATACCACAATATGTAATCATATTTTTATTCATGGATTATTTATTCATTGCCTCGATTTCCCTCTAGACCGTAACTTTGACCAGGGTAAGACTTATGTCTTTGATGCTCCCCCAAGCATTTAACACAGTGCCTAGGAATTATCATATAACAAATGCTTAATAAGTACTTGATGAATGAATTAATCAATAAATGAACAACAGAGTTTGCTGATTTAGCAGGAGTGTCAGCTAGAATGCCTACTGCACTCTTCCCAGGATTGAGGCTTGTTAGGAGGAATGGGAGACCACCCCCCAGGGACCTATCTGAATGAGGGGGCAAAAAGCCTTTCAAGGGAGTGAGTAGTGACACATGGACTTGGTTTAGGGTTCATGGGGCAGGATTCAGAGCATAGAGTTGCACCCATCCATGACTCCTATCCCATCTCTCAAGAACTCAAGTCACGGATTTTCAAATTGAGTAATCTTTATGTCATAGTAATCTATAATGTGTAATCTTTATGGCATAGTAAGAGCTTGGGGGATGGCAGCTTTAGGAGTGATGGGGGCAACAGCTTTCTGCCACCCTTGATGAAGGCATTTACAGCCTCAGGAGCATAGGGAACTTCAGCAAACTAAGGCAGAGGTGGAGAAAAATGGTGAGTCCCACAGGAACCCCAAGAACACTTGATCAAGCACACACACAAACCATCCCCAGGGCTTCCCAGAAATAGTTGGGGGAACTTTGGAGAAAGTCTGAAGGCTCAACAATGGCAACTGGGAACACAGCTTCGAGGGGCTGCTGCTACTGGCACGCTCCAGTGGGTATGGCCTGGGCAACTCAGATTACATGAAACCCTATGGCCAGCTACAGGAAAGTTCCCAGACACCATACCTAGGGCCACTGGACTGACAGCATAGCAGCCTGGAGGGCAGATGGGCCCTGGTGGCACTGCCGCATGGTAATTAGAGAAAGTATCTCCCCACAGGCACCCAACAACGAGAGGACGCTTTCCGGTATTCCCTCTAGAGCTTGCAATGCTAATTCTTCAGTTGGAAATTAAGGAAGCAATGTTTCTGAGGCCACCTAATGCCAGAATTAGGCACTGGTAATTCTACTATCTCAGGTACACCACAGACTCAGGCATATAATAGGTACCCCCGACTGGTTAAATGCTTGTGTGAGCCAAGTGAGGAGGAGTGTTGTATCTGCCAGGGGCCCCTGAGAGGCAATCTTCCTGTTTATTTCTTTTTGAGCTCACATGCTTGTACACCACAGGATGTAATGAGGGATCGGAAGAAACCTGTTATCCCCTAGAAAGGACAATCGTTGGAGCTTTGCTCAGCACCTACTTGCTACCTTTCCCTACCTCTCTTTCCCCTCAACTGCTGTATAGCCCCTGTCTGCCTCTGAGCACCTGGGATGGGCAGGGGTACAAGGAGAATTCAGTCAGATCTGATGACGACTCCAGTGACATCTCTGCAGACACCCTCTGTGGCTGCTCTGTCTCCTCCCCAATGAAAAGGCCTGGTCTCACCTCCAGGAAGAGAGGGTGCACAGGGAGACTGGGCCAGTGACCACATAATGCAGCCCTCTCTTCCCGTCCCCCAAGGAAGCCTGAGATGTCCCCGCTGTGACCTACCTCTTGTCCTCTTCCACCTGCACGCCGATGGAGTGGAACTCTCTTCGGCTCCTGTTCTCGGTGTCCGAGTCTGAGATAGTCTCCACCTGGAGGCAGGGAGGAGGGGTCAGTGACTGGGACTAGCCAAGGTACGAAAGCCCTTCCCAGGGAGGACGGCCAGCAATGGCTGTGTCCCACGCCAGCTGGCAGATCCTGCAAAGACAATCTGCCTGCACAAGATGCGAGACCCTGTAGGTCAGAGGCCTCAAGGTGGCAAGCCCTGGGTGCTGCTCTCCACTAGCCAGTAGGAGCCACGGCACGAGGGCGAGAGACAGGAGAGCAGCCCTGGCGACGACCAGGCGCAGGGTCCACTTGCAGCTCAAAGCACGCCAAGAAAAAGGGCCTACATATCCTGAAGGCCCCCTGCATCCCTTCAACCCATCCTCCACTGGCCTGGGCATGGGCCTTGCCCTTGGCCTACCTGCACCCCAATGGACGGCCGCCACTTCCGCTGCCGCGCCAGGCTCCGCAGCTCCTCCCTGCCAGGGATGGTCTTGATGATGAGTGTGGGGGGCTTGGGGCCGGCCCGGGGCGGCACGGGCGCCAGCTCCAGGGTGCGCGCGCCCATGGCGGGGCCGTCCAGCCCGTCGGCGGAGCTGCAGCGCCGGGCGGGGCCCTCGGCCGCGGTGAAGCTCTCGTGGGCGGAGTCGGTGCTGCTCTGGGCGGTGATGGAGATGCGGGGCGGGGCCTGGCTTCCCGGCGGGATGGGGGGCGGGGCCTTTCTGAAGTTGAAGGCTGCGGCGGGAGGACGCAGAGACCGGCGGGTGAGAACCGCGTGCCGGCAGGGCTCGGCGGCCCGGCAGCCGCGCGTGTCCCCCACGCGTGCTGCCTACACAGAGGCCCAAGGGTTGCTCTCCCCGTCAACCGGCCCGGGGAGGTGCGCGATCTGCCCACGGCCACACCGCACAGCGCGCGCGGTGGCCAGAGCCCGACCCCACGCGCGCCCTGCAACCTCGGGCCGGCCACGCGGAGAGGGCGTACTCACAGGAGCCGGGCCTCCCTGAGACAGAGGCAGGGGCAGCAAGAAGGGGCAGGCAGTCGTCGTCTTGAGAGCAGCCGGCCTGGATGGCCCGGAGGTAGCTGTGGCTCCGCATGCGGAAACAGCCAGGCAGGTCCAGGGCGTCCACGGCCTGGGACTCAAGCTCCCCAAACACGGACCCGCACACGGCCTCCAGCTGCTGGTTCAACTCGTCGCTGAGCTGGGGGTAGGGGGTCGGGAGGACAGTTAGGAGGTGCTGGGACGGGGCAGGGGTCGCTGAGGCGCTTTGCCTTAGGAATCAATCTAGATCTGCGTCGGCTGTGCGTCTGGGTGACTTTCTCCTGCATTTGGACTAAAAGAAACCCTCACTCTGCAAGGAAAGATGGGGGCACCTCTGTCCTGTGCTGTTTCCCAGGCTCTAAACACCCCCGCCTCCACCCCACTATGCCTCTCCCAGGTGTCCAGCTGTACCCCAGGCTCCAGACCACCACATTTTCCTCTCCACCTAGTCCCCGCCCCTCACGTTTCTCTCACCTGGCCCCGACAGAAAGGACCAGGGACCTGACGTCCACCCTCCTGTCCAGTGTGGGGGTGGGGACTGCAGGAGAGGACACCTTTTATTTTATTATTTATAATCCACTACATTACAAAACTGATAGAAAGCAGCCTATAGAGATATATATATACCAGGTGGCAGGACAGAAATCAATGGGTATGTGATGGAGCAAAAGTTATTAACCTACAAGTGTTCCAAGCCTTCCTACCCCTTCTGCCCACAAACTACGGTTCCCTGCCCTCATCCTCTGAGGAAAGCTAGGCCATTGCTGGGTAAGGTTCTTGTTTTTGTTTTTGACATTTTGGAGTGGTGCAGAATCCATAGTGTTAAAAAAAATTAAAGTAAGAAAAAAGCAAAACAAAAATTTTGTTCATGGACCCATACTGCACGCCACCACACTAAGACTACATACTCAACTTACATGAGAAAACTGGCACAAAGAAAAAATAAAGGTAGGAAAAGGCAATGCCAGAGGTAAGCTCTACATCCAAAACACAGGTGGAAGTCCTGAACATTGCTCAGGATGCGTACATGTCTGACACTGAGCTTCTAAGTAGCCAAAGCATGGAGGAGCATGGCCTGAGCGTTGCCTGCATGGGCTGTGGAGTGAGACCCACCTGGATTCAAGTGCTGGCTCTGCCACTTCCTAGCAGTGTGGCCTGGGGAAGTTAAAAGTTTTGGGGCCTCGGTTTGCTGACCTGTCAAATGAAAGTGATAGGGGATACCATCTTCATAGGGCTATTGGAGGACTCAAAGAAAAACATGAGAGGCACTTGGTGCAGGAGCTGGCACACAGTAAACCCTCAGTTAGTGGCACGTGAAGGTCTCAGGGCCTTCCTGGTAAACACGGGGCAGGTTTCCATGAGAACCACAACTATTCCTGTCACTAAGCCTAAGAGAAATTCCCCTGCGGACGGTTACATAGAGGCCACTGGATAAAGTCACCGACAAGGTCCTCTATAGCATCCCACAGTGGATGTAACAGCAAATACCCTACAGCTGCATCTTGCAACATCTCCCTGGAAAGAGTCGCAGCATCATTTTTATGTGCAGTCAACAGAGGGTCAAAGGAGTGGCTTGATCCACATGTAAAATGCAGCTCAGTGTTTCCATAACTCAGCCTCCAAAACATAACATGATTTCACTAGATTCTACCTCAAATAGAGCAGAAATTTCCATTCTGTTCTACTAATGAGCAAACTAAGACACATGAATTGTCCAAGGTAAAGCTGAAATTAAATGCTGTGTTTCTTGGCTCACATGTAAGGCTGACTGAGCACGGAATCTCCTGGGGAGCTTAGTAAACCTACATTAACTCAGGCCCCATCCTTCAGAATCTGAACCCAGGGCTATCTAATGATATGCTTTTTTTTTTTTTTTTTTTTTTTTGCTTTGGCTGCTTGGAAGCTCAGAGCCAAATTTACTGGAGGTTTAGATTCAGTGGTTCCAATGTAGGCCCAGGAATTAAAAAGAACTGCCTCGTCTTCATTCTGCAGCTTTTTCTGAAGGAATGTCACTGCAAATGTATAGAAATCACAGGCCATGGAAAAATCAATCCAAGATCCTGTAGAATTTAAGTTTGACTGGCACAAGCCACTTGTGTGGTAGCTGTGGCGCTCACCATGACTCCTTGGAGTCTACGTCTCAGTCTTTCTATTTCTGGACTCTGGGGCACCAAGGACAACAGTTGCTAAGGTATTTCCTGAAACTCAGGACCTGAACTAACTCCTGCTATTTCTGGGTTAGGCTCAAGACACTCCCCAACTAGAACAAATCCAGCCCAGAGAGTCCTTCCTGGAGCACAGGGGAGCTGATACAACCCCAGCAGAGAGCATTCTGGTCTCGAGTCTGGATGCCAGGGCTGGAAGGAATCTCACTCTGTAGTATATTTCTTTATCTCTAGCCCTCTTCTGTGTGTAAAGCACTAGGCATACTATCTGGCATATAGTAGATGCTCAATAAACATCAGCTACTACTATTAGTGGCAATAGGTTCTTAAATCACAGTGACAATGCCACTAAGAATGAGAGGCCTCTCTTTCCCAGGAATCTGAAGCTCCTGAAACCCCACCAATAGGCTATACCCACAATCAGCTCTATCTGAGGCAGACAGAGGAAGGGTGAGCAACCCCTTGGGGCCAAACACCTTCCAGCTCAACTGGCCAAGGGGATCTTCTGGGGTTCCAACAAGGGACCAGGACCCAAAGGAAACACAGGCTCATACAGACTCTCAGATGTATGTTACACCCAAATTGATCTTTACTATAGTACAAGTATACAATTTTAACATCATACTGTGAATACTCCCATTATCCCTGCACTGACTTTCACCCTGCTCCCCCCACCCCCACTCGCAGGAGAGTCAAAGTCAAAGAATCCTCTTGGGATGAGATTCTTAGCCCTTCTCCAAATCAGACTCAGCATCAGCAGCCATTTCCAAGCTCATGGAATATTTAGAGAAAAATACTTTGTGTCTAATTGAATACTGTCCATTCTAGAGTTGGTGGGTCCAGCTGGGGCCAGGCTACATCCTGCATACTTTACGTATGTTATTTAGTTTAGATAACCTTTGGAAAACTCTCCCGTTTCAAAACACTGGATAAAATATAACAAACGTTGTTTTATATGCATAGCTGAGCTCACAAGAAAGCAAGATAAGTCCCCAGGGAACAAAAGCAAAGAGGAGACTGGAAAGTCAGAATATTAACTGTGTGAGCCAATGCTGCAAACAGCGCCAGGAGGCAGGAGGTGGGGGCAGGGGCTGCTGGTCTCAGCAACCAAAAGGCTTAGGTTTTAACACCCACTCGGGCACAGGAGGAAGGCTTTGGGCCCACATGAAGCATGGAATTGGAAATGAGAACCTGCATGAAGCTAGGGAAGGGGAAACCTTTGAGGAAAATGTAGACTAGAAAAAAAAAACCAATCATCACCACAGGCTGATGACAGGAAGCTGGTCTGTGGTACAGGGACTGGGGGGAGGGGAAAGGAAGCGACTCCCGTAAGAACGTGTGCCACAGGATGGTGCTCACACAGACGCAGGACTCTGTATCTGCATGAACCTGCAAGGGCCGAACCCCCACAAAATAAAAGTTAACATAAAATGGTCGCAGACCAGGGATGTTCTAACAGAAGCAACTGCAAGATATTTCCTGGGGGACCCACTCCTAACCCAGGCTGTGCAGGCTTCCCACATATAAAGAAGGATGGGTGAACTTCGTGGTAGGCAACCTCTAACCCAGCCCCTAATGACCTCCAGCTCCTGCCACTCACACCCTTGGGTAATCCCTTCCACTTAGTGGCCCGCTTCTTTTTTTTTTTTTTTTTTTGAGACAGAGTCTCACTTTATTGTCCAGGCTAGAGTGAGTGCCATGGCGTCAGCCTAGCTCACAGCAACCTCAAACTCCTGGGCTCAAGCGATCCTGCTGCCTCAGCCTCCCAAGTAGCTGGGACTACAGGCATGTGCCACCATGCCCGGCTAATTTTTTCTATATACATTAGTTGGCCAATTAATTTCTTTCTATTTATAGTAGAGACGGGGTCTTGCTCTTGCTCAGGCTGGTCTCGAACTCCTGAGCTCAAACGATCCGCCCACC